>DWEI01003994.1:0-12151 GCA_018245875.1 Mysoria ambigua | reverse complement strand
GTTGGTCGTGTTGGTTGCAGATGCGACTGCCGATCGAGAGGTCCCGGGTTCGATTCCCGGGTCGAACACTACAAAATCTTCTAATTTAGATTTTCTAGTAGTGGTTCGGAATCTGGATATGTGCCCGATGCATGGCAATAGGCTCACCACCTTTTACATAGCGGGACGTAAACGTAACCGGTGAATTGTGGGAATGTTCTGCATGCCTCTGCCTAACCCTTCAGGGATTACAGGCGTGAAGTTACGTTACGTCCCTTAAATATACGTACCTAGTTCTTACATATATATACTCTCTTGTTATATAAACCAGTTGTTCATAGATACGTTTTAACATGTCGAGATGAAATTGTAATAAAAATAACAATAGTAGATAATTATGTATATAGTTTCTTCCTGTTAATGTTATTGTTAAAAATAACGTTAATTATAACTACAAGAATATTGTTAACCCAGTTAATTATGGTATGTGTTTGTAAGTTTTGGATTGTATAAAAACTGACGCCGAAAATATATTAGAAGTAATAGCAAATTTAATTTGATATTATAGGTGTATAATAGGTATATGATAAAAGTTAAGATACGCTTTTATATAGGACGTTATGTTCTATTTTTAGGATGCAATGTCGGAATCTGAAAGAAAAATAAAATCATACGTCATACATTTTGCGTCACACATTGTGTTCGGCTTCTTTTATCGTTATCATTCAATATACAAGGTTCAATAAACGAACTCTAATAAACGTCAATAAAACACGAGATACTAAACAACTCTTGTATTGTCATAGGAGTCCCTTGCCATAATTTTAGGTAAATAAGTTAAACAATAAAATCACAACTTAACGAATACTTAACATTAATTCAAACGTCATCAATGATAATTTGAATTTTGACTTGCCCAAACATTCCAACAAAGCTTTCGTTTAACCGATTAACAAATAATAAGACGGTGTCGGGCATTTATCGCCTATGGCAGGTAAAATCAGAATCTCAAAAATCAAAGTAAAAATCACATACCAACGTGTAACAGCAAACGAACAAGGTAGATAAAAAAACTTACTCGACAAGTAAGTTAAATGTAATTACATCCCAAAGCAATGAGAATCGAAGTTGAGTTTGAGTAAGGTCAAGGCTTTCTTTAACAGAATACACGAAGAAAACACTGCCCTCTCTAGCGACTGCAGATATTTCATCAATCGTTTATCTAACAGCAGCAAATACATACAACTCACAAGTGTACGGTTTCAATTTAAACGTAAAATAGGTTTATATTTACACATTCTTAATAAATCGCAAAATTAAATTGCAGCGAAGAACGATTTATTCTATTAACTTTTACCTAAACATACATCACAGATCGAAATATTAAAAAAAATGCAGATAACATATTAATAATCTATATCTATATAGCCGTAACTACGTGTCCATCAATGAATAACAAAGAAAGTCAAGACTCGTGTGGCGTTAAAACATAAATTTGTTTTTCTGCATAGGCAAATGAAATTAATACGGATTATTTATGCATCAAATTAATATAATTAATAGTACAAACGTTAAAAAGGGATAAAACTACAAACTAAGCAATGAAAAAAGAGAACATAGAGAGTAACATATTTAGTTCCGTAGTAGAATATAAAGTCCAATCCAAAAATTGGCAAGCACTTACATATTAATTCGATAATCTTATACTTTACTAGCTCTGGTAACTTCACTGACATTTGTTTAAAAAACATCTGTTTGACTAGATATTCAACTAAGACTATTTATCGATGAAACGATAGCTACAAATAAGAATTTTACAAATTTTCACATGTTCAGTACTTTCATAGATGCGAAAAGGAATAAACATAAAAATAATACATTTAAATAAAAAATATATATAACAATCAAAAATGTTCGTATCACTCCTATAGCAATTGTCAGCGTACCTACATTACGTTGAATAATGGAAGTTTGGATTAATATTTAGTTAAATCATTTTTTACTATCGTCAATCAGTTTTGAATCGGTTTTCTTCGTGGATTCTTCATTTTTTGTTTCGTTTTTGTGTCTTTCACTGTCCCTGTCATGCTTTTTGTTACAAGCGTCCTGTGATACGACGTTATCCTGTGATTTGGTTTTAGGTTCAGTTTTGTTTTGAAATTCATCATTTAACATTTTTTCAAATTCAGCGGAAATTTTATTGACATTCCTTTTCATTGTGGCGTCTGGAAAAGTCTAAAAAAGAGGTGAATGAAAATTTTATCATTCTTTATTCTATATTGTTTATCACTACCTGCCAATATTTTAATTACCTTAAGGTACAGTCTGACGTTGTTAAATATACGCCTAAAGTCTTGCACAACTTGGTCGTTTTCAGTGTATGTCGAGTTTCTTAACTTGGTTGATATATCGTTCAAACACATAGGACGTTTGACCACCTCGTAAAATCTTGGAGCCTAGAAATATTAATCACTTTAGACAGAAGAAAGCTTTAAAACATGTTTTCTAAGATTTTCTAATAATTTTTCAAAGTTTACCATTTTGATATCCATATCGTCGATGACGAACTTTGCCTCATTTATTTGGTACATGCTAGATAGAATAGCTTCAAATTTTTTAATAGCCGCAGTTGGCAAAGGTTTTTTCTTTTTGGGATGATACCACATACCAGATACAGCCTTAGTTTTAACGCCAGTGGGTTTTTTCTGGTTATCATCCTTGATTAAATTGCCAGTATGATCATAACAGCGAATGCTTTCTTTAGGTTCCTCATATTTATTTTCGATGGGCTGATAATCAGTGTCTCCTAATTTAAGCTCACAGTCCTCTGGCTTTGATGTTTCTTCAAAGAAGCTTTGTTTATCCGACTCTTCAGTTTTCACTAGGTCTTGTTTATTAGCTAATTCTTCTTGCCACATGTCAATCGATTGTTTTGAACCATAATTATTAGTATACCATAAGTCGTTATTGTCAACAACCGGATGAATATTTTTAATATTTTCCGAGCCGTCATCAACTGCACTTAAACACAAAGCATCATATAAACGGGCTGTATCGGATTTGGACCCTTCGTGTATAAAATCCATTAATTTGGGAGCTGATTGCTTAGCAGCTTCCCAAGCATTGTCAGATACGACAGAACCGAACATGTCCATAGATTCTATACCTTTTGCGTTTATTTGTGGCACACCAGATCTGGGAAATATCTTCTGATTTTCACTTAAAACGTCCTCAGTACGTCTAGACATAAGACAAGGCCATGATTCTATGTTATATTTTGGTTGTGGCGCTAAGGTCACTTGAGGAAATTGAGTTTTTATTTTTAAATGTGCAGTATCATCAATTGAATTATCATATGTCGTATCTTGTGATGAAGCCTGCAAGAAGGACGATACTGGGTCTGTTGGCTTTATTGGTACTTTGTAACTACCGGGCTTCATATATACTTTTGAAATCTCATGAAACTCATCGTTATCAGGTTCAATGAATTGTACGGGGCCAGAGATATTTGAAATCGTCACAACATTCGACGGAATTTGTACGTTGTGAGTGTGATGAGTTAAATAATCATTAGGTTCTTTTTGGATAACCTGACCCCATGTCGCAAAAAAATCTGTCTCTTCTTTTGTGTCGCCACAGCTATTGTTTTTCTGGATACAACTTCTGATTTCTGCTGCCGTTGCCATACTAGGAATTAAAGTCTTTTCTACATGACTCAAGGGAATCATTTTGGCTTTTAACTCCATTTCTCGACGCTGCATGACATCACAAGGCATACTTCCCAGTGCAGACTGCCCAGGAGATTTACCGAGTTCAGCATCCATTTTATGTTTTAATTGGTTGTACAGCTCTCTCTGATCGGCATGACACATACTTTCTAAAGCTCTAAAATCTGGGACATTAGTAATTGTCCAAGATTGTCGAGGTTTCGCCTCACGCACATTGCATGGCTCACACTTGTAAGGCACCTTTTGATAATTTTCTATTTCACTTTGATCACTAAGAGGATATAAATTATGGGGGTTGGATGGTGGTACGACAGGGAACTTTTTATACGTTACCCCAGATCTGGATGGCCATGGACCTTCACTAAAAGATTGAGAAACAGCTTGACTTTGATTTTGAATCCATGGCGGTTGGATGGCACTATATGGTTGTGGAGTAGCATTAATAGACCTGGGAGTGCCAATATGAGGTTTAACGGGTTGAAACTTATTCTGATTTTGATGGCGAGGTCCCGTCGGATTTGAAGCGTAATAGTTGTGTGTGAAGCTTTTCTGCTCCAAAGTAAAACCGTGGTCGAGACATTTAAACGTTTTATAAATATGTGTCAACATTTCTTTAGTGACAGCTTGCCATTGTACAAAACATTCTCTAATATTGGGACTGTAATACTTATTTTCGATTCTAGAGAATGTGTCATGTTTCTCGCTAAGAAGTTCTTTAACGCCCTTCCAACCATCAAGAATTCTGACAAATGAAAATATAAAATTCTTTATCACCCAAGGTATCCCTTGTGAATGTAGATTTGCTACTGCGCTGTCAGGTTTTTGTACATTGGATCGTGTTTTGGCACAAATTGAATGTATATTTTTAAAGCAAGGCCTATTATGATGTGCTATTGCTATATTTTCGGCATCAGTGCACGCTTCTATAGCCAATTGGACAATTTGATTTGGAATTTGATCATGAATAATGATTTTATCTAGAACCGTCATAAAGAGATCTGAAGAGCCCGAGGCTTTCATCTTGTCTGCTTCTAGGTTAAGGGCCTTTTGATTTGGTTTTGGATTGTTTGGATCAAGTCTTGAATTTGTTTCTGATATGTTACAAAGTTCAGATACCATTCTCTCACCTTCAGCAAAAAAATCTAAGCTTGATGTGGACTCTGAGGTAAGATTTCTATCTTGTTTTCTTTGACGTTCAGATTCCGTGTTATCTTTGTAGCGCTCGTTGTAACGTGGGTCAGCGCTGTAAGTATTTCTCTTGTCATGATTCTTAACGATTTTTTTTCTAGCCCCGGTACCAATGGGCTCTTGATTTGGAATGGACCAAGAGCTTTGTGATCGTCTATCGGCGCTGAGGCGATCAGCCATCACACCATGCCCACTATAGCCCGATGATGAAGGATCAAACACGAGTCCCACTAATGGCGAATTCGGCGGAGAACTGAACGTAGGTGCAGACGGGTTATTATATCTGAAATTTTTAAATCACTCGATTGTCTATCTTGAATTGTATTTAAGTCAAATTTGAATGTCCTACCTTGGATTATGGTAATGCTGGTTTGTAGTAGACTCGTAAACACCAGTGGTAACTCTGCAATATGTTGTTACGCTCTGATCTGATGGTTCTTTGTTATAGGTACCTGAAGACAAAAAATATGTGTGTTAAAGAAATAAACATGAACATCTGTAGATTGGCGTAGGGTTTTTAATTGGGGTGGATGAATGGAGTCTCACCGAGGGGCGATTACGTCTGATTAAGTACAAATATATACCTAATGCCCAGCACAACCTAGACCATACGACAAATTGTCTAAATAATTGTCTCATAACTGTCTAGATGCATAGGAAATTTTGAACATTGAACCTCAAAATCAAGAACAATAATGTTGAGTCTTTAAGATTTTAACAGACGAACTTACTCCCAGACTGCCAAGCCGCTGTTAGGAATTTTAAGTTACTCAGGACCAAGTTCAACTCAGGACTTGATGATGGAAGACAATGAGTATATTTAAATTTTTATAATATTGTTATTTATGGACTTATATTCTTACTGAAATACTGCGAGGTTTTTATTTCAAGAAGTATTCAAGAAGTAGTTTTTGTATCGACAAATGTACGTAAAACTTCATCCTCACCATAGCTTTTCTGTGAGATCACGGCGTATTGTTGGTTTTGGTACCCATCTTGATGTCCCCTATCACGACCATCGGCAATGTCACGATATTCGCTAGATTTGCTCGACACGCCGCCATATTCTTGCATTTGACTGACAGTACACTGGAATTTAGCAAATTTATTTTTTTATATTTGGCACTCAGTGCTCTCTGTCTACCCCGTAAATGACCTAGCGTTGTGTTATGTATGTACACTCGTTTTTTTAATTTTTAGGTTAATCGATTTCCTTATACTCTGACACACTGAAGTTTTTTCTGTACATAGCCATATACTTGTAACGTAGATTTTTCCTTTTTTGCTGCGCTTTGATGTGAGAAAAGATATCTAACTTGATGAATGGTAGAATGACGTGTACAAGTGGGATCTAGTTGGTGCCTGCGCTAGGCACTACACATTTGTATTGTCAACATATCTACATGTTTCTATATAAGTGAAGACACTGTAATATCATAAATACGGTAAAAATGCATCCTAATTTTACTTGTAATAAGGATATTTTAACAATAAACGCGTAATTGCTGTTGAATACTTAAAAATGTACTTACCAACAGTTTAAGTCGCGGCGCCGCTTTAAAAGGTTCTTTAAGCTCAAAACATAGTAAGAAATTATAAAAATCACCTGTTTTACGTTTACTTGATCTGTCAAAAAATTATCTTTAACATTCAAAAATTTTATTCTTAACAAACAATAGCTAGGTCCCTCTGTTTAGATATTGCTTGGAACACTTTTCTTTCTTACTACCTAAAATAATTTCTTCGAGCTGAACACTACCGTATACCGTTTTCCAATCTCAGATGTGCTCTGAACAATAGGTGACTTGCCAAATTACTGAAACCAACCATATGATCTTGTTCATTTGTTTTATGACACAATGTCATTCGATTTTTGCTTTTCGCAGCGCTCGCGGCCTTCTCGTCGCCCCGCTACGAAAATCCTTCGTAGACCTCTACGGACTTGCCTGTAGCGTAATATTTGTGTCTAAATACTATGTACATATGCTATGTACCTTTTTATATATCGGAATACAAGTATACCGACTAGCTAGGTATATGGTCTGTTCCCGACGCGACCTCGCCGGGCCTCGATAGGTCCGAATCTATTAGGGCCATCCAGAAAAACATACGTGAGCCAACTCCGTACATATATCAACATGTGTATAAACTTTTACGAAACATTTGACAACAAAACCATGTTTATTGTAACTGTGTGCGCTGAGTTCCTGTTCGGTTTCGTAGCTGTAAACACCTGCTCATGTCTGGAGACTTTTTTATCTTCCTGTGATTCATGTACTCGGAAGTCTAAGCTACAAATGCAGATTTATTAAAGGTATTTATAGATCGTGGTGGATAAGTGTTTGACAGCGGTTGTATGCGTAGAGCTGAAGATCGAGCTCAGTGGCGTCCTGTTGGAGAAGTCTATGTCCAGCAGTGGACGAGAATAGGCTGATGATGATGCTGATGATGATGACGGTGGTTTATAGATTGCAGTGATAATGTAACAACAGTAGTCCTGCAAGCCCGTTTACTACCAATACAGTAAATTATAGGAAATGTATATAAAACATGATAGAAATATTGTTAACTTCTATATTTAAAACCATTTGCGTATACTCTAATACATTTTAAGAATTAAATGTATATAATACTAAAATCGGTATTACAACGTCGGATACAGTAAGCAAACTATAACACCTTCATGTAAATAATTGTTTTCGTAAGAGTATAACGAGTAATGGAAAAATTAGACCGCATGAGATTTTGAGATCTTGAGACCCGTTGCACAAGTCGGTGGTGCAAGAACAGACTTCATGTCTCCCTCCATATCCAGAACGATGGTAGCATGCTCCCTGAAAATATAAAATACAAATTGAAGCAATTTTTTATTAAACAAATTTCACGAAATACGCAATATTTGTAACATACCAGTACTTAAATGTACTAAGAGAACAAAAATTGAATTTTCCATCATGTCTGTCGCCTGTATAGTTCTGTCTTTCATGACTGTGAATTTTGCGTATCTGTAGGTTTAGCAGTCAGACATAAACTACATCCCTCTTATGTAAGATCTAAAGAGTGACCAAGATTATGGGATGTTTCAAGAGCTGTCTAAGGCTCATTGTTGAACTACAAATATTGATCCTTTAACAAAGTTCATAAATCGCCTCGTTGGTAGCGTGTTGGTGATTATAAACGCGTTTTCTGTTCAAGAATTCCTGGGTTATACACCCCAGTCAGACAAAGTATTGGGTTTGGCTTTCTTGAAATTCCAAGTAGCAACACAGTATATGAATTTGTGCCCGGTGTTTGTCAACAGACACATCCCCCGTTCCGTATTGGGCCGATACGTAACTGGTAAATCGTTCTGAGAAATACACGCGTAATGGTGTGTATGGTGAATTAGCACAGCGCCCTTCGTCACCTTGTATCGCGTCTCGTCCCAGCCGCAGCTGCGTATGACCCGGCCGCTGGGCCGCTGGCCGTTGACCTCGTAGTCCACGTGCTGCACTACCTTCCTGCACAGCGTGTGCGCGAGCCCCCGGTCGTGCGCCGAGCAGTTCCGCCGCAGGCTGTCCGGCGGCAGCGTCTCCGAGCAGCGGGAGTTCGTTGCGCTGTTACACTCGTAGCACATAATCGCACGGCCTGGAATGTTGACGAGGTTATGTTCATTAAACAGTTACATCTGTGATCGTAGAGCGTGAGGAAAAACTACCTTTTCCGCGCAGCCTATGTTAGCCTGTTGTTTATATATAGATACTTATTACTTTATTGATAAAAGAGAATGTGTTATCATTGTCGTTTAATGTAGACGTAGTAAATACCGTAGACATCCGTAAACATATAAAGCGTACCGAAAACAATATGTCATTTTTTTTCTGACTGATTCTTCTGATTTTCTATTAAAACGGAATAACCGCGTGTGTACTATGTTATATGTAGATACTAGTATCTCCATTTATACGAGATCCTCACATTGGAACGTTCAGTGGTCTACTGATCAGTTTCAGACGATTTTAAGAGTTTATTTTTTTTGTATTTTCACAGAATACAAACATGTATGACTTTTAAGGATACAAAATAGTATCACTTAACGGTAGTTAGATATGAGCTGTTATAGATCATTAGAGATTTCAGAAATTTGAACGCGTACGTGTGTCACCGTAGCGCCATCTATTGTTCATGAGCGTAAACGTACAATTAATTTAAAATATGAACAGTCAAAAATCTACACGCAAATCTACCAAGCAACATTGATGTGGAGGATGCCTTTAAATTATTTGCTTGAATGTTTAAATGTATTATATCTAGTTAATATAATTGTCGTAAGTCAATTATTTTATTAAGAGTTTTCATTATATTTAGAAGTTCCGGGTACCTATCGTTATTTATACTAAAATATCCAACGATAAAATATTAAGCATCGACTTTTTACGCAACTATCCCTATGTTACACGAATGACATTGTATAATCCTGAAGGGATGAATTGTCCTGGAATAAACTATGCACTTCTATTTTACCCAAAACTAAATTAAATTCCGACACTAAAGTACATTTAAGAGTTAGTTAAATTGACAAAACTTTTACACTCAAACACAGAAAAAACATTAGTACTTCATCATCATCATCACGATCATCAGCCTGTTGCAGTCCACTGTTGGACATCGGGCTCGTCCATAATCCCCGCGCTGGGCATGCCTACTAGTGCTTATCACGTACGTACTAGATGGAAATCGAACCTACAAAGACAGAATTAGCAGCGGTCAAGTGCACTAACCAATAGAACATCGGAGTAATTGCATCCTTCATTAGCGATCTCGTACACAAATATATAATTTAGCACGTCAAAAGATATATACGTAAAATAAAAGTAAGGTTTCTGAATCAAAAAATAAATCGGTGCTATGAAAGAAGATGAAATCTGATAAACTACCATGTGCAAAGTGTAGTAATTGATTAAACAAAAAAGAATATACTTAACACAGCCACAAGAGGCGGTCAAAATCACTAGCAATACATATTCCTAGTCTAATGAGCGTAATTGCGATGATAGACGTTGAAGAGTATAGAGAAGAACAGATAAAATCAAGTTTGTTATGTATTAGTTTTTTAATATTCTATCATTACTGTATTTTTCTTATTGAGTACCCTTACTGCACTAATGATAAAACCATGCTATTGCAATTGGGTCATGCCTGTAATAACGCAGTGAAGTTTAATAAATAAATAAAAGCTTACCATTGTGCGCGAGCCCAATAATGAGGCAGAGTGCAAGCATGCTCTTCATGACTGCACTGCTTCCGACCGACAACTGACCACTCCAGACACACTTCGACCGAAACCAGCACGTGTCGTTCAGAGAGTGGCGCGAACCGCAACCCACTAGCTCTTGTCTGGGGTTTTGCTTGACGCTTGACGCTTAACAACTTTATGTGTTTTAAATATCCTGGGTTGTCTTATATTGTGTTATATGTTCACTTTTGTCAATGTGTATCAAATAAATGTACAACTATTATTTTTATAAAAAATATATAGTCCTGTTTGCTATTAACATACTGACAATTTAAATATACGTACACCTAAGAAGCGCTTTATATATAATAAAGAAATATAATTCTGTTTCGTTCTGAAGAATGTAACTAATTAAGGCGAAAATTCGGTCTAAACACTGTGGAGTAAGTATTTTCCAAATAATTTTTTTTTCATTGAAAGTAACATTTTCTAAATTGAACGAAATAAATAGATTTTTTCATTGAGCCATCGATGCCAAATTAATATCTGTCAATTAAAAGCATATAGCAAAATTTATTGGAGCATTAAATTATCATTATCATCAATGAGTCTCAGTCTACAGCTGAACACAGGATTTAAACAAAGGAGTTTTGTCTCCATGATCCCCACGCTCGGCATTCAGATTGTGAATTACGGCTGACTAGCTTATAATTCTCAGGGTAATGGAAATGTAACTCAAATGCACAAAAAAAATCCACCACAACTTTATCGAATATTTACAACACATACCTATATATACACTTCATATGAGCGTAGAGCTAGTTACCTTCCTATTGTGTCATCAGATTGAGTGAGGATGTGGCTCATTGAGCGCCGTGAAACGGATGAGTGCAATTGAGATTGTTAGGTGATTTGATATGACTGAGCGGATTCGTGATTAGCGTTTGGAATTCGGCCACATAGATGCCTAGTAATGTATTCGTTGGTGCTTTTGATTTTACTTCAAGTGTTAACACAAAAATAAACTTTAAATTAAACCTTGATGTTACTTATAAATAAGTTAAAAGTGATAAAATAGACGGAGAAGTTAATGAAACATTAACAGCAAGTAAAAGAGAACTGAATCGGGCAATTAATGTTTATAAATGAAATAATAAGTAATGAAAAACGTTTAATAAATACATTCGCATTTTACAAACACAACAACAAGGTTATCGTAGAGTTGATATTGCATCAATTTACATTGATCATGACACTTTCAATACTCGCAACAATCGTACAAACGCAGAGGTGATCTGTTCTCTGTTGGAACTGCGAGTTTCATTATCAACCTCGACATCCGCTGCGATGTTCCTCAGCTTCAAATTCACTTTGCATCATTAACACCCATGCACGAAGCATCGCTAACTCATTTAACGCTTTGTCTTAGCACTAATAGTCTCATCTACAACAATATCGAACACAAGTGGGACTTCGTTTATATAAGTAATACGTAAGTATACATCTATATATTTACTACTTCCGCCACGTTTGTTACAATATCAATTATATTTATTGTTGCATTAAACAATTATAAGGTACTTGTTTCAACTTAATCTACATTGTGTTTATCAGATCTAATATGTTTTACATTTTGTTCAATATATAAATATATTAATTTTGATCTATAAGGGTTGGAAGTACATGTGGTATTTGCTTAGAATCTCAGTAGTGCGAAAGTAAGAAGCATGAGAGCGGTGGCGCCGACTGGAATAGATGCGGAGTTGCAGCCGTCTTCTAAACATGAACACACTTCTTGTCTGCCACCGAACCCAGAGCGCTGGTAGCAACGGCCCTGCGTATAAAATTAGATTTAAAAAAATCAAAATACGTTTTTTATTCAACGATATAAAGTTTGGTCCAGGCAGTTTTAAAGAACTCTACTTTTCAATCAATCCTTCTTTTACAGTTTAGAGCAAATCATATAAGAACGTAACTTCACGCCTGTAATCCCCGAAGGGGTAGGCAGAGGAATGCGGAACATTCCCACGATTCACCGGTT
>DWEI01003993.1:0-12153 GCA_018245875.1 Mysoria ambigua | reverse complement strand
AAAATATGAAGAGTGCATATCTCCCTAGGATGATATTTTTTAATTCATTTATGTAAAAAGAACTGCATATATACAAAGAGAAAATTACAAGTCATTGGAATGTCTACGTGTTATAGGCAGTATTTTAGTCGCTCTGTCTGCCCACAACTCACCAACGGTAGGCTATGTTCTCCAACTTTCTGATTATCAAATATAACGAATATCCAGCCGGTCTCAAACCACTAGGTCCCTATTCCATGGTGGGTCGTGTGCGTGAAACGTACCTGTTTACGGGTTTTTTTTTGCTACGGACGTGTTAATCTTTGAAACGAATTTCTTCGAGGTATTTCCGAATCGTTAGCTTATGGCGTTCTTCTAGAACACTGTGAAAAAGCTCTCTTTAAGGAGCCGAAAGAAAATTGGTAACACGTCTGACGTCACAGGTGACCACACGCAACGGTGACCACTTACCATCGGGTGGCCCGGTCGATGTCGGCAAAATTTCATTAAACAAACATTCAAAAACGCCAAGTATTTCTGGACTAATAACAACTGTAAAATTTGAAATGATTTATAATTACAATAAATTAAATATTAGTGTTAAATATTAAAAACAAAACAGAATATTTTAAACTACAATTCATGTACAACGTCACCGTAAATGTAAGTGACGTTTAATAGTCGCGTCTAAAATAAGAACATCAACACGTCTAATGACAAAATTGCTCTGCCGGTTGTATGGAGGAAGCGCACATGGCACTCGGCACCTATCCTCAGCTGTAATGACAAAATTGGCGAACAGCTCAACAGGTACAGTTCGAGACCACTAAACGATTTTACATACATATAATAACACAGGAACATATTTGTATAATATAATGTTTGTTCATATACTCGGCATAGTCACTTAATTCTGCTTATTATTTATTAAAAATAAATTATAACAGCAAATATCATAAATGTCTCGTTAAGATTGAGTTTATATGACTACAATATTAATATAATATGTGAAGTTTGTAATTTTCATAATGAACAAATTAATGGCAAGTAAACTAAACACTAATATAATTATAAAACAATTGTGATTATGATCTGTGTAAATAAAATATAAATAATTATTCTTTGTAACTTGCAGTGTTTAACGCAGTGCTCCCAATTAATTGTGAGTCACGACATATTCCATTCATTCGCTGTATTAAGTATTCCAAGTGTTTCGAATATAACACCTTAATAGTTCAACTACATATTAGATCATTACCATAGTCGGTACATCTGCAGCTCGCCAACGTACCAACTCGCCGAACTAGCGGGCAGGGATGCGCCGAAGTTATCCTGTTGGAAACTTGCACGATGCATATTATAATTTGCCCACTCAAGAACTTCCAATAAAGGAGAGATATTCTGCTATTGTGAATTTTGGCATTGAATTAACGTTAACACATTCTGGAAACTTCGGTTTAATCGCTACAATATTGATATCACTAAATGCTCTTATATGCACCATAAGTACTACATTACTATATAAATAATGTGACGTCATACACTAATAAATACACATTATACGCGTTTAAATGCCAAAAACAGATAATTGTATTCATTGTTCTGATATTTGCGAATAGATACATAAATACATCTCAACCACTTTGGCTAATCGTAAATGACTTCAATTGGAACTATCAGTACGGTCAATTTGTCCTTTGATGAACGATTGCTATTATAAGAGAGTAATAACGTCATAAAGCCACATCGATTATTCTCAGAACAGCGTCGGAGCTTCGGGTTGAAATAAAATTATTAAGAGTGACATGATTGGTCGACCCACTGGTGCAGTGGTTAGAGAAGGGTTGCGTCGAGGATTTGAGTTCGAATTCCCACATAAATAAATATTTGTGTAATAAGCAGAAGTATTTGTTCTATGTTTGGGTATGAAAAATGTCTCGATAACATAATTTCATGCCTGTAATTCCTGAAGAGGTAGGCAGAGGAATGCAGAACACTCGCACATTTCACTGTTTACGTTTACGTCCCACTATGGAATAGGTGGTGAGCCTATTGCCATACACCGGGCACATATCCAGTCTCTGAATAACTACTATGAAATCTAAATTAGAAAATTTTGTAGTGTTCAATTCGGGAATCGAACCCGGGACCTCCCGATCGGAGGTCGCATATGTAACCAACACGACAAACGAGGCAGACGATAGATTTTGAATACATTGGTTATACCTCATGCAGAAAATTTTTGAATTCTGTATATGTTTATTATACACAACTGGGATTTTAAATAAATTATTTTTAAAGGTACAAAGACAAAATTCCTTAAAATGTTAGCGATATAGATATATCAATAACGTTAGTACGTAGACATAGCTCTTCGTAATTTTTGCATCCTTAACGACACGTCTATACCATTACATAAGCCAGCAAAGGACTTTTGTATCCACTTATCCAGTAGAAGCTAAAGCGAGAAAACTTATCTTACGAGTACAAGCTCATGATAGAAATGGATACTGTCACTTATTCACTTTGCATTCTATAGCAACGTGTGAATTGGATTTGCATAAAGAAATTTCTGGAATTTTCGACGGCCTTCGCTGGGAAGCGTTGAAGATGCAACAGCCCATATATGGTGAAAGCGTTTCCTTGTCTTATCAAACGTGAGGTGGCAATACGAGAAATTAAAACTCCTCCCTCGGCACTGAGATGTCTTGAGAAAACGTATTTAAATGAAATGTATTGAGAAAGTCGCGGCCGGAAATGAGGTTCTTTCAGCGCGGGCTCATTCCCAGTTTGAGTGACTGTTTTAGAAGTCTAAGTAATTTTTTAGGTTGCTTTGCAACCGTTTATTCGGTTCACTTTACACCGCGTCAAAGTTAAAACCTACCTATAAAATACCCAATGCAATTTTTTTAAACATGACATTTTTAAAATCGTGCGGAATCAGAAATTAAATATTTTTACTTCAAATTAAGCTGCACTAGCTTTTTAAAACATTCTACTTAGTATATGTAAGACAACTAGATACACTTTATTGATAAAAACAACTTAACTAATTGTAGACTCGGCGTAGCCCCACCCAGAAGGCTGCACGAGTACCAGCTGCACTGACTACGCACGCTGACACTCATAAGGTGGGTATTATCATCGGCCCTGTCACGTGACGTTGCCAGTGAACCAGTGCGCTGTCTAGCGACAATAACAATACCCAAAAGTTTTTCGCTAAGTATTGATTTAATACAATATTGTTATTCAAAAACAATTGACTGATATCGGACAGCGATGCCACTGTGTTACTGCACTTCACATCTGATTACTTTCAACGCTCCTCGTATCAGTTTTTAAGCTACATCAAAATATAACTAAGTTTTCAAAACTTTCCGCCCTTGAAAGCTGCAATTAGCAATGCCACGGGATATATGACGAAGAAAATGAACAATTCTTTTCCAGTTTAAATAAACGCTTTGACACGAAAAACATGGTAACTTACAGCATAATAGCGAACAAGTTAATTAAATATGGACATATATATCTATATATCAAGTGCGGTCATTTGACATTGGTTGCACAATGCATATACACATGTACGCAATCACGCCACGCCGTTGATAAACATTAAGGTGGGCAGTCCAAATATCTGTAACGAATCAAAGTCATATCTGTTAGCATTGTGGAAACCTTCACGCGGCAACGAGACTATGTAGGTGTTATGCAGCAAGACAAGGTACGTACTACTGTTGCAAGATAACAGGTATGTAGTAATGTTTACTAGTACTTAAATGAGCAGCGGTAGCCATGGTTTAGAATTCATCGTCCCACTCCGGGTGTTCTCGGTGAAAACAGTGTCGTACTACTCTTGGCCAGCGTGGCAAACTGCGACCTTTACCTTCTCATTCTGAGAAGACACCCATGTTTTAACAGTGGAACGATAGAAGGGTAGAAATGCTGCTATAGAACGATAGAAATGCTGAAGAAGGATATCATCAAAATTGCTTGGACTTCTTAATGTTCTATGAGACATAAAGTTTGGTTTAGCGGACCCGTATTCCACTAGCAAGCGTAACAGACTCCGGCCTTCATTGTTCTCATTCTAAGAAGAGACATGAGACCAAATGTGGAACGATCAATGATGAATTATGATTACGGTGGATCCGGTGCTTTAAGTTTCCGATTTTAAATCCTATCCTTATTACCACTTGATTTTCCATCATCAACAAGAAGAAAAGTCTGTGCCATTGCAATGCACTTTATACGAAGAGGCTCTCCGCGTGCACGAGCACGCTTATCGGAAGTGTGTCACCGGTTTAATAAGGCATGGGACCGTCCACGGTGGTTGCGCGATGCATACTAATTTCGGCCCGGCCACCTTCTAGTTTCACGGATGCGAACATGTAAAACACCGATCCTTATCAATGTCACGCTATGGGAATTTGGTGAAAACGCGCCGAACGAGAACGGACAACATTTAAATTCACCGTACAATCGCAAGACTTCGTGAATGTCTGCCGAGAGTGTTTATTCCAGTTTGACAATACAAGCTATGGATGAATTTAAAATTGTAATTATTAAATACAATATTTAAAATATATTAGTAGAAGGTATTTCGTCCATTGAGTGGCTTGTTTGTTCAATGGTGACTATGGTCATGGGAACGATTATTGGAAGAATTATCGCAAATACATATGTACTAGTAATTTCTGGGTTGTACTATAATTTCAGCGTGAGGATGGGATGCATGAAAGGAGCTTCTTCGAGCGGCGACGATATCTGATTAACTACGAATATATACTGCCCGGAGCATCCTGGATAGACATGGTGACTAATCCTTTCACCGCGATATCTGATCACTCACGACCAGCCATCGACCCGACTAAGAAGAAGAAACGTGAGGATTATGGGAATATTCGATAACAATACTTAACAAGAGACTTACGTCCAGCAACGGACTAAGATAAGTTATTGCTGATGATGATCATAATGAAGATCAGCCTACAGCAGTCCACGACTGGACTTAAAACTCTCTTAAAGGTTTATAGACGATGGTGGAGATGAATTATACCTAAAGTATAAAAATACGAAATTTTCCTTATTCTATATCTCCTAATAAATTAAAAAGATCGACAAAAATACCGGTCATGCAATTGGGACAAATGAAAGGATAAAACAAAAACTAAAGTATGCACACAACACAAAAAATAATCATATTTAACGGCACGGCCAACAAGATGCAGTAACTCATTGATGGACTTAATGTCAAGGACGGTTGGCCGGCAATGGCTCGCGGCGCGTCGTTTCCTGAATACGCAAACCGCGGAAGACACGGCACGTTAGCCGTGTTTCATGACCACTTTCTCCCTTTTTCATTCATCAATTGTAACGTGTTTAACGTGTTCTACGACCTAGTGGGAATGTAACGGATTTGTGAAACAATGAAATAAAGCTTTAGTTTATCACTTTCATAATCCGTTAAATATCATCGCAACAAATTGACAACCCAATCGTTAATGTACTTTGCAAAATACTAGCCCTGTATATTAACAAAAAAATTATTAAAAAAAAGTTTAATGAGGTAAACTATTTTTAAAATGGTAGTTAGACAACGCTGCACTCAATTTAAAAATGAAATATTGGCATGCTACTCGTATGTACATACTCGTATATCATTGTTAAAAGAATAAGCAGATGTTAAAATAAATTCTAATATTTTTTTGTTGTGTATGTGCAAATATCCTATTATATTCTTTCTTCCAGATAGCCGTATATGTGGTTACCGGCATCGCTGTATATTTGCGCCAACTAATGATTTTCAGGAAATCGCTCTTTGCAACTTCCTCGATTTTAGCCAAAGGGCCGAGAAGCGAAAGCGCCTTTTTTAAGGAGCCTGTTGTCATAGTGATTTGTAAAATCCAAAGATAGGAACCCAAGTCCAAAGGAACAAGTTATATTGAGGCTCTTCGGCCGTGAAACGAAGCGGCATTGCGTTTAAGGCCCATGGTACTTTGTAAAGTATCAACAGTTGTCCGGCATTTATTCTAAATACTTAAAACTGCAATCCTGAATTCATAATCAATAATCTTTAAACGATTTCGTTGTTTATCAAAAAAATTAAATATGATGTCAATGGTTTCATTTTTATACAACTGTAATAATATACATATTCTATTCGAGAAGGAATCAAAATTGTATGTGACGTCACTCCGTACACGATTGTTCAAGATGGCCGTATTACATTTCGTTAACAGATTAGGATGGACTTAGAATTTTCAATGCATGCTTGTGATATAAGTATGAATTAACCATTATTTTTAGCATGTGTTGTCTACGTGTAACTTTTGCACAGTAAACAGCATGTTTTATTATGTTTTCCTATTTTAAAATGACTTCATCACATAATAAATATATTGATGTGTATAAAAACTGATGAAAATAACCACCTACTTCCATAAGAACTAATATTATAATAAGATGTTTCGATTGCTTAAAAGTGAATTGTCACTTTAAACAAATATTTCATTTAATCATTAACACATAAATGAAAATCAATCTTTTTTCGAACGGGCGACAGAATTGTAGGTATGTACCTACTCGCAATTGAGCTAATCAAATTTCAAGGTCAATGTAACATTGACACGACGGAGGGATATTTGACGTGTATTACGTCGCTTCAAAATACGCAACCTTCTAAAAACGTGGAAAGTTTCACTCTCACGTTAGGTCATGATTACCTCCCACCATAGAATAGGGTGAGCCTATTGCCACATACCGGACACAAATTCCGACTCTGTACTACTAATGGAAATTCTAAATTAGAAAATCTCACTCACATATCCAGGCAATTTATCATTATAGTTCGGTATTAACAACGTTTCCAGTGACAGTTTTTTTAAGATTAATAAACTTAATTATTTTGTTAAAAAACATTATAATTTGAAATTTGTGAATTAATGCACTAAACAATTATCTACACTTTAGAGTTTCATCTACATTGTCAATCAGTCTGAGTATCAATAAATATTCACTGGCAGTACATAATATTGGGCTAATCGACAAATCTATGCAATAACCAAAAACAAACGCTTGTAATAGAGCAGCGAATAAGCGCTCGAACGTGACTGAATATTCATTACACGGCTCTAAACAATATAAGAAGCACGACAAAAATACTATAGAAACAATCCCATTCAGTATTCATCAATTCATTGAGTGTTCACTCGGTAATCGGTACGTGTCCGTAACGCTACGCTTGTACACTAGGACAAAACCATAGACCAAATATCACATAGAACGGTATTTTTTACTATCATTAAAATTGTTTTAGCGAATATCCTTTCGATATCATAACCGCGAAAATTTGTAAGAACGGATGGATGTTCGTTACTCTTTCACGTAAAAATTACCGAACGGATTTTAATAAAACTTTACAATAATATAGAAAAGACCAATTAAAATTCGGTAATTCGGCTGCATCTCTTTATACGTCTCTCAAGAAAACACAAGTCTCCATCCTAAATCCGAAAGGTAGTAGATTATTTATTATTATAATATTCTATTTATATATTTTTATCTCCTATTGCTTAAATTTCAACATAAGAAACAATATTTCTTTTGTTTGTCAATGCTTTAATAGTTATAACTTGTAAGTTGTAATGCATGTCGTTTACGCCTATACGTTTATGCAATAATTTAATGATGTTTATAGTTTATAGTCTATGCGACATTGCTCACTATGCTTTTGAAACTTTTAAATAAATTAAATTAAATAAATTCGATTGATGATTATTTATTATTTTTGCCTTTTGGAACAGTAGGATATGTTGTGTTCGTTTTGTAAGGCGAGCATAGCGAGAGTACGCTGACTTCACTGAGAATAAGCTTAAATATGCATATTCACATGCTATTTCATTAAGAATCCTTTATGAAAATTACAATTTGTCATACCTATGAATATTATGAAACATATTAAGAATATAATAACATAAGGTTAATTACTCTAATTACAATATTACACCAGCATAACATTTTGATTTCTAGCTAATATCTATTGCCTACAAATGATAATTAATTAGTACCTAGTTACTTCCAGGCACGAAACAAACTGAAAGTCATGCCATTAAAAACGAATTTAAAATTGCGCACTTCGAAGGAACATAAAGCAATATAGATAAAAATTATATATATGTCAATTAAAAAAAATCGTAACTTCACGCTTGTAATCCCCGGAGAGGTAGACAGAGGAATGCAGAACACTCTCACGTATATGTAAATATTATCTATATAACCATATATTTTTTCATTCCCGACTCAATGTACACAAAAAATTATCCTCCTCCATTATAAATACTCGTAGGTATTATAATCACATATTAACTATTAAGAAAGTTCCTTATAGTCTGAAACATTAGCTATGTTCTCCAGAAATAATGTGTACTTAAACAAATTAAATATTTTAAGTATAAAATAACCAAAGTTATTTAGACTTTAAATTTCAAGATGCTATTTACCAAAATGTATTTGAGCGGTAAAACACTCGAAGACAAGTTTCTTTTGCAATCTACGGCTATTGTGGACATGGTAATGTGTTGCGAAATGCAGAAACTAGCAACCAATGTCGCCGCTGGTCCACGTTCACAGCTGACTCATTAGCACAACCAAATATGTACCTACTTGTGAACTCCGTCATTTGCTGCCTACTTGTGAAGTCAGTCACTTATTTATTTGTGCACATCTGTACTTTAGGAGTAATTAATGTTGAAATAAATCACAACTAGGTATAAATAATACAATTTGTTAGCGTAGGGATATTTGAAATCTGGTATGGCCATATGAAATTAATAATATATAATGGCTAAAATAAGAGGCTTGATATTTATTTATATAACGTTTTTCAATGAAACACTTATAACATAATAATACCGAATAAATATAAGCAACGTGATTTCAGAGATAGAATCATATGAATGAATTGGCTTCCGTCCAGCGTGTGAGCGGCGGTCGCAGAGATTTTGACCTAGAACTACATTTGTGACGTTCCGAGCGTCACCAACCAAATAATAGTAAAAGAACAAAGACGTCCTTCGACAAGTTATTTTTTTATATGTCTACTGTACATAACACGGCCCACGTTTTGTTTATTTTAAGCGCTGAAATTTCAGATGCCACCTTAACAAGAATTTTTGCGACTTGAAATTATAGCAAACATTATGATGTATATTGAGATTTCATTTTAAAATGGATTTCCTGCCTGCCTCACTTTCCCGCCACTTTCTCCAAGTTGTTATCTAAACATTTATAATATTAAACGTTAAATTTGACAATGGTATGCAGTATTTAAATTGTATTACAGGGAATTCACATAACATAAACGTCACCAAACATGTCTTATAGGGAATACGAGTACAAAATATACAAAGGAAATATACAAAAAACAATAACTTTCTGACGTCTTAAATCACTATTCAATTCATAATCGAAACGTTTGTACAATAATCCATACTATCATTGCACACTCAAAACGAACACATTATTGAACGAAAATGCACGAAAATATCTATATTGAAGAAAATTGTACTTCGAAAATATCGATGAAAACCGACCAATTACTTTAAATCTTGTTTAATTTTATAAATTGCCATTAATCGTGGCCTCGCAACTGAGACATGTCCCGTCAAATGTATTGTGTGTAAGATGCTCAATGTGAAACTGTAGAATGTACATATATAATATGTTAGAACACAACACACGTATTTATTACAAAATTAAACGAATAAAAGTTTACATTATTCACAAAATCGCGCGGCTAACAAATAGAGCATATTATTACAATCGCGTTGACCTGACGACAGGGCGACGCCACCTGTGGCGCGAAACGACGACGCGCGAAATATATCAACCGTATAACGATATTTCATTACCGCGCAAGACATTGTGCTGTATCGTATTTAAACTATTTCAAATTGAAAATATATCGGTCGTGTATTTTATTTGAAACAATGTAAGCATATTTTAAAGTATTATATTATTATTATTGCACTGTAACTGGCGTACTTGTGTAAAGAGAATGATGAATGTTGAAGAAGCACGTGTAATCTGTAAGAATTTTGCATTTAATGCGCTTTACTCTCTGTCTACCTCGTGGTTCCTGCCGTGTCAATATTTCAGTTGGATAGCTCTATGTAGTTCAAATTTCAAATCTCGATTTTTTTCGGATAACGTATGTACATACATAAATACACTTATATAAAATATATGAGATATATATAATAATATATATATATATAAGCTAATTATTAACTTATCCAATGATTTATACGAAATGAAAATATATTGGTGACAAGGGGACGCGACGACAAGGGACATTGTCGGGCGCCAAACAACGTGTGAATTATATCCGATCTTACATCTGTATTTATAGCTGAGTAATTATTCTATTCTAAAATAATCCGTTATATATTTTAATCGTCCTGTGAATTATATACATTGTATGTGTCTAACAGTATTATTAAAATTAATTGTTTATTTGTTTATCTTAATTATGAATTTTAATGATATTTTGCGGAAACGAGTTGAACTCATGGCAATTAGTCAGGTTCATTTAAAACTACGCCAAAGAACCAGTAAAATATCTAAACACTTAAATATCTAACTACACTCTTGGTAATCTAAGAATTCATGCATACAATATATAGGTATATTATATTGCTATTTTTTTTCCTTTTCCTGTTTCTTCCTTGTTAGGCATAAAAGCAATGTAGGTACTATATATATTTATATCTAAAAACATAGATTTTTTCATTTCTACTTAAAAACACCCCTGTATATCTGCAAAGGAATAGGCAGATAGGTACTTCCAAGAATCACCAATGATATTACTTGTTCCCCCATGGCACAGGTATTGCTTTGACCAGGTACGGATCCAATCTATCCGCTATTGCCGGAAATTATAAGTTAGGAAAACTTAAAAACAATCCCCTACTCGGGCATCGATCCTAAAACCTGATATCAGGAGCCGCGCTGGCAACCTCCAACGAATCCGCAGGCATTATAATAATTATTATTATTACATCGACAGGTAAATACATAACAATTCTTTCCTTTAAGGTCTTATGCGCTTCCTCTATCACTCCCTCCACCTACTAGGTCAAGATAGCCCATCTGTGTCCCTCGAAATAAACGAGTACACCGTGTTTTAAAGTAAAAATTTTTTTCTCATAATCAACATTACGAAACAAAATTCAGGTAGGCACGCAGTCGTACACGCATACTCGTATATCCTGTTTACAGCACCATAAATCATCGAACAGTGTGTGTCTATATATAAATTTTATATCATGTTGAATTTACATGCTCATACGCAAATTGAAATATATACATTAAAATGTAGTCGAACATGCTAGTGCCATTCGCGGAGGCAATAAATTTTGCATTTTTATGTGTTGCCGTGAAATCTGAGTTTATACGGTCTATAGGAAACAATACGGTAATATAAATTTGATTAGTTCCGATATAACACTATTCGAGCGTCGGATTTACGGGATAAGTCGATACGTATGTAAAGTTTTTACGATTGAGAAATATTTTTTTTAAATATACCATTTCAAGAATAAAAATTTAAATCTTTTGATATGAAAACGCATTCACCTCTCAGTGCAGTTTGATGGACCTTAAAGAATGACTAACTTAAAAAGAATGCACTTTAGTCTGTGATTAATCTCGTGCATAAATTAAAGACGACCATAATCACAGACGGGTCCCTACTAATCAAGTTATATAAACCCATTCTGTCTTCACACGTCTGCTATAATTTCAAAAAGAAAAATACATTTAGATCGTCCTAAAAAAACCGACGCTATCGACGTAGAATTTTACATGGATATAATCATTTCTAATCTGAAATATTATTACTAACGTACATATGTAACGTAACGTATGTGAAAGCGGAAACGAACTAAGTTTTACTTATGTAATTGAAAATCAAACACCTATATATAACATTGGATAATTTGATTACGGTTTGCATGAATCTACCAATAAATCAGTAAATGCCCAACTGGTTACATTATACATATATTGGACAGGTTACCTCGGACTTCGCGCGGGTAACCGACGCGCGTCGGAAGCGGAACTGAGCGCTACGCCGCTACGTTATGTGCGCGCCAGCTCGTGCGTCTGTCGGCTTCG
>DWEI01003992.1:0-12153 GCA_018245875.1 Mysoria ambigua | reverse complement strand
TGAATCGTGGGAATGTTCTGCATTCCTCTGCCTACCTCTTCGGGGATTACAGGCGTGAAGTTACGTTTTTTTTTTATATTAGACAGAGTCTGGAAACTAGTGTATGGTGATAGGCTCACTACCTATTCCGTAGTGTAACGTAAACGTAACTAGTGGAACGTGGGAATGTAAGACATTTAGAAATCAGATCTTCCATAATACAATAGTCTGAGTGTCTGTCCTTCGTCATATATAAAAGGAAAGATACAAAGAAAATCCATCGCTCCTCGTACCATTCCAGTCATGTTAAATCCAAGAGTTTGGTATTTAACGTACGAGAACACTCCATTCAACGGTTCGTTTGTAGTGGTGAATCCCCACAATTCGATGCCTTGTTCCTTGTATTTCTCGGCGAATCTGTGAACAAGTGAAATAAGAAATCCTTCAGAGGCCAAGGTTCAGAGTTAGGTAGATGAAAAATGAACATTTTCTCATGCGTCTCTGAATCGTAATTTTAATTTAGCATTTTGATTGACATCTTAGTTTACAAAGAAAATGGAAAGATTAGTTTACAATGATTGATTAAAATTTTGCCAACCCTCTAATTTCAAACCCCAAACTTTCACCATCTCCTGCATTAAGTCCATATTCAGTTAAATAAAATAAATGATATATAAATAAATTACATGCTAAATAGATTTCTTTTCTTTTATCTTCTACATCCTCTTAACTGTCAATAGCCCTTAGTTACTTACAAGCAGTGATAATCAGCATATGTCTGGTAAAACCGTTTCAACAGACGACTTGGTTCCGTGAATGTGTCTGTGGTCTTCATCCACGGTGGCGGAGACCACGTAGATCCAAACACCACCACTTTCTCTGTGGCCACCTTACGGCATTCATGAATCATCGGAATCTGTTGAAGAAAATTAATTGACATAAGAGCGGTAACGTGTCGAATCAAATTAAATCGCATCTCAATCAATGTTGTAGCATATTGGTCTAGGAACCTCTTGCCCAGCACTGAGCAGCCCAAATCGTACTACTTGCTACAAATTAGTGGTTTAACATTCTATGATATTATAATACTTAATCATCATCATATTTGTCATCATTATATGCTATGTCATAACAGTCAGTATGCGCTTGGTATGTAACCAAATGGCGGAGCATCTGTACGTAAAAATCTTCAAAACTCCATCGTTGAGATTCTATAAACGTAAAATCACAACTGTAATCCCTGAAGAGGTACGCAGAGGAATGCAGCATATTCCCACGTTCCATCAGTTACGTTTACGTCTCACTATTGAATAGGTGGAAAGCCTCTTGCCATACACCAGCCCGATTTCCAGACTCAGAGCTACTACTAGAAAATTTGAATAAGAAAAAGCTGAGAGCGCTCGACCTGGGATTTGAACCCAGGACGCCCGATCGACAGCTATGCTCGCAACCAACACGACCAACGAGGCTCTCATCAGAGATTCTTTAAGGGTCACGTAATCTTCTAGGCGAATATGTATCATAATAATAAAGTGTTTGATCTCAAAAACCTTGAGCTCTAAATCTTCTGAAGTGAGCGTGAAGTTGGAGAGCTTGGCATCGTTCTTAGGTACTTCGTTATAGGCGTACAGTCGCATCGAGAAATCGGTGCCGCCGACTGGCGTGCGGATCAAATTGTATTCAGACCCGCCTTTGCTAAAGTACGCACTGAAAAAGATTTTACTCAGTTATAACAAAGAAATGAACAACAAGCTTACTGAAGGTAATCAGTTTATGTGTTAACTTAAATTCGAATTTGGAATAAATAATTTTATATTCCAGTGCAAACTGCCATGTGAATAGGTGAGATTATGATTTGCGAAGGATTACAATAAGAGGCTGTTAGCTGCAAATATTATGTTCAGTGGTGGACTGAGACAAGTATCTTATATTAAAAATGAATCCTTAAGATTATTTACATGTTCATCATCATTTTAGAAAATTGCATATTTTAGAAAATTTCATAATCATTTAAGATCATATAATTTTAATAATCATTTTAGAAAGTTGCATATTTTTATTTTTGGCTACCTAATTAGCCGCAATTAGCGTGACACACAATTTGTTATCGTAAATTTAACAAAAGCGATTATTAATTTCTCACTCAATCAGTAATTGCTGTGCTTTTGGGGACAAGCTCTTCCAGTTGTATGCAGCAGAATCGGTGACGGCCCCGCCAAAGCCAATTATGGCTTGATAGCGTTTAAACGGATAGAGAACGTACAGATTCTGGCCACCTGCAAATTATTACCCATTCTTTATTATTTCTGTAACTCTTTAAATGGCAAACCGATCAAAGGTGGCTTACTGCACATGATGTTTATTTATTTTTATGACACACATCAAACTAAGGGGTGAAAGGGTGGACTTTTTAATGCTTTAAAGTACTCTCTCCCAGCCAACCAGTAACTTGTAAGTTTTGCAGAAACTTCACGTTGAAAAATATAACATACAGATTGTTTAGAACAGTGTTTCCCAACGCGGGGTCCACGCCCCACACGGGGGAAATTTGATAGTTAAAGGGGGCAATTCGAAAATGGACTCGACACTTGAATTTCAGTTTTTCATTAAAGATTTTTACAGTTTACTTACTGTGTTTTGTTAAAAAATTCATAGTGATTTTAGAAATTATCATTTATGTATTATTATAAGTGTGGGATTATTTAATTATTTGCAGTGTTGCCAGTGATATGTAACAGTATCTTAAGTGAACAAATATTTTTTTAATGTTAAATATTATATTATATAGGGGGCTGACAAAATTTGTAGAAAGGTTAACGTGGTGCATGGCACAATAAAGATGGGCAACACTGGTTTTGACTATAAAATCTAAGTCTCCTTCTCATATCACTTTCGTTCCCTCTTTCCTTGTAACATCCCAAATGGTATGATTCAGGCAAGTGCGTCGTGCTTTCTACTTCAATCTCATACTTCAGACCCTAGTATACATATTTGTCGAAAAATCGGTTACATTTATTACGCGGTTATCATGCTTTTTTACGTGATATAAAACATGAAATCCCGAAGAGGTAGGCAGAAGAGCGTACGCAGAGGATACGCGGTTATCATGCTTTTTTACGTGATATAAAACATGAAATCCCGAAGAGGTAGGCAGAGGAGCGTATGAGACTCCCACGCTACATCAGTTACATTCTCATAGAGATATCGTGTCTTTTCACACTGTTCTTTCACAACATGTTTCACCAATCCAAGTAACTATGATACCGTCATTCTTTTCTGCAACACAATCATCTTGAATGAATTCTCGAGATTTTCCTTCAACAATTCCACGACACGTTCTTAATCAGAACCATTTTCTTCACCACATAAAGATGTGTAATTACTTACGTATTTTGTATCCTTCCCTGAATTGTCCATATGTTTTCTGTAATCTTAATCCCGACTGAAAATATTAACGAAACTCATTTAGCTGTGCCTTGGCAGGCCGCGTCTGCTGACGCCGGGTTAAGTCGCCTCTTGCGACACCCTAAATCCTGGCACGGGTTCTGGGATTGTATTCATACATCGGCCCAGACCCCTTAATTTAGACTAATTTGCGCTGAGCAAAATGTGTCGCTACTTCCGACATGCCATGTACGTCAATTTACTTATTTAAATTCTCTAATGGTATATAGTTATAATAAGAATGTTACTAAGGGTTAACGCAGAGCCCCGGGGAATTTTTAACTAGTCAGTGAAAGGAGAAGAATCATAAATTGAGGACAGGTGTAGCTTGAGGTAGATATGGTAGCTTACAATCACATAGTCTATGGGATTCCATCAAAGTAGACACAGACTAGTGTGATCTAAGGCGTATGAAGTCTACTAACCCGCACTTGGCCAGCGTGGCCGACTATAGCCTTAGCCCTCCCATTATGAGAGGAGACCATAGTACCAACAGTGGAACGATAAAAGGGTTGAAAGAAAAAACAAAGCACGGACAAAGGAATTTCAACTTCCAAGGTTTGGGCAGATTGTCTTCGCCTAAATATTGAAATAAAATGAAATGATGTTTTTATTGAAATGTGTATACACCAACTAACTTACTTTAGATGAAGTGTAGGCGATGTATGTTCCCAGGGCGGGGTGCTCCCGAACAAGCGTGTCGCAGTAGCTGGCGTTGCAGACGCATACGACAGACTCGTTCGCTTGCATCCGTCGCGCTGCACACGGCGCGTCTCGAGCATCTGTAAGTATTCTTCGTTAAGTATTGTTTGTTTTCTCAACCCTTCTATCGTTCCACTGGAATATGGATCTCCCCTTAGAATAGAATAGTTAGGGCAATCTGGCCCGCTGGCCCAGTGCAGGTTGGCAGAATTCATACGCCTTAGATAATATTTTTTTTATTGTTTATTTCTATTTTACTTAGGAAAAAATCTGGATATAAACTAAATGCATGTCTAACCTATATTTTCTGATTTATTAATTGTTACATACACATCTTCACGCCACGTACCTCACGGGTAGGCAGAGGATTATTAAAGTAACGTGACACGTAGTACTTATTGCAAAATATGTACTACATGTAAATCACAGGTACTTTTGAAATTTAAAATCAGATTCCTATTAATAAGCGTATATTTCTCGGGTGTACTTGATAAAAATGGATAGTAGTTTAGATAGTAGTAAATAGATAATGGGTATGACTATACTTCGTTAACAATGACACGATTCAACAGAAGGAAAAAATCGCCTGACTGTTTTACAAATAATGTGAATAAACAAATTTTATATTATATTGATATTATTTAAGATGGAATTTTAATATAGGTACCATAATTATTTAACTATACAAATCACGCAATTGAGTCACATATAATATCTAAGAATTACTTATCTATATACAGGCACCTGATTTGTATATTAAACAAACAATCCCAAATAGTTTTAATCCCTAATATAACATTCCATATAATCCAATACAAATAATCCATAATAGAAACGACAAATCTTTCAGCTCCTTTTAGCAAAAACTCACCAGTCTGTGCTCCAGTGAAACACCATACCGTAATCAAGCAGGGAATAATACTAAATATTTTTAGTATCAACTTCATAATTGGAGCCACCGATCAAGTCCTTCCGTTCTCCTTACGCTTAATGTTGAACAATATTGCCTTTGCTACTGAAATTATTTTGTTGCGTTATTGGAATTTATATTCTATGTACATTCATTACGCGACATTATATAATCGTTGAATTATACGTATATTAAATACAGATAGGAACTTTTTTTAAATTGTCTTGTACCTATTGTTATTTGAATTGGAACACAAGATAAAAAGCGGAACGCACGTTTAAAACGTATTTTAAAAATAAATAAACAAAAGAAATAATTATTATTATGCTTAATATAGTATCACACCAGGTCTCTTGCAAATCTTGCAATTGGGTTGGATAAAACCTTAACGTAAAGGATTTGAAGAATAATACCTATGTAGATTAATAATGACTTACCTGTAACGGAAACATAAGAAGCAGAACTGAAACAGTAAATTATAAAAAGAAAATGCATTGCATAATTCGGTTATGAACTCTGGACTGAATTGAAGTTCACTGCTGGATATAGGTCGCCCGAGAGATACCCCTGACCTCAGTGGTACACGCTAATTATTTTGATATCAGTTCTTTTTGGTTACGCGACGTGACGGACAGAGAGACTTGTGAGGCATTCTGCCATCCACATGCACAGATAATTATTGTCTATGACGGTCTCTAATTGAAGTCAGCCAGCCCGCATTTCTCCAGTGTGGCAACGCAGGGTGTTAGATCTTCTCATCGCGAGAGAAGAACCGTTTTCAAAAGAGGAAGAACAACACAACACAGAATTGAGGATCATGGTGCATATCTGAAGGCAAGACGCCCAATTTTAAATAATACATTTAAAGCCATCAATTTTAAACCTAGAACCATTAAACCTAGAACCGTCTAGAGCTAATCTGACTTTATTCTTTACAATTATATGAAATTGATTATCAAGTTTAGGTAAACATTTTTCATTTATTAGATATCAGATATATTGTTGCATGTAAGATTAACGAAAAAAGGTAAAAAGATTATTGTTTATATTAACAAAACATTTTTTTATAAATAAGTTCATATAATAATTTTATAATATATGTATATAACTACTTTATACATTGCTTCACATTTAAATTGCACTTATACTCACAAGTAAATCATACATGACATAATCATTTGATGTATAATATTGAACTTCTTATGTTGAATCAGGTTCACGTCTACAATGTAGTTCAAGGTTGACATTTCATTTATATCAGTATAAATTAAAATTAATATTCTGCTATTAAATTTAAAATAAGTACTGCTTATAATTTAATTTTAAACTACTGATTTTAATAATAATATTGTTGTAATTAGGTGAGTACAAAATTGAATCTTTTTTACGACAAATAATTGATCACTTCAAAAATGCATCATCATCAGCTTTTGTAGATCCACTACTCAACATAGGCCTTCCTTAATCAGCTCTACTCCTCCCGGTCTTGGATTTTCCGAAGCCAGCAATACTCCGTCGTCTTCTTAAGGTCGTTAGACGACCTGGTGGGATGTGACCTACATTCCTATATTGTTGTATTAAATAATCTTAAAATATGAAATGGTGAAACATAGGAGTGTTCTATACCCCTCTGCCTACCACTTTGGCATTACAGGTGTACTGTTGTGTTTACGTTTAAAGTCCAAAACTATCTTTGAAAATGCTAAAACATTTCTTACTTAAACATTACTCAAATTAGCGTAACAAATAGTTTGTTATTTAAGAATATTTTACTACGAAAATTACTCTACATTGTGTATCTGAACCGTAATTGAAGACCATAAAAAAATTTGAATTCAATTGTAATATCATGCTCGGTATGTTTCTCTTATCATTTGCTGAGCTATTATCTCATGAATTATTCAGTTTTACCATTACAGCAATTGTGCCTAATTGACGAGTAGGTACGCGTTTTCGTATTATCAACTCAAGAGAAACTAGAATTCTTAAAGATTAAACAATTTTTTTTTGATTGGCAGTATGTGGTGCACTCCTCCGAGAAGAAGCGATGAAAGAAATATCTTTTAAAATAAGTACATACTTACCTATATTAGAATATTATAATATGAGCTAATTTATTGTAAGGCTGCAGTTACCTTACTATCCCTGTCCTGTTAAGGTTTCTCTTCTTTTTTCCTACCCCAAGGTTGCGTGCTAAGGATCTCTTGTTAGAGATAAGATCGCCTTTTGTGTACTTTCCATTTTATTTATTTCTCTATGTATTTTTTCTCTTTGTACTGTATTTGCTCAGATAGATTCGAAAGTAGGCTAACGATTATATAGTATGACTGAATCGCCCATAAGTTACACGATAACAGTTTGGTTGATATGTATATTGAGAAATAGTTGAATAAACTAATCTGGTTCCATGCAAATAATACAACTATCCGTCATGAACAGTATATAAAAAAATACAATATACATTTAGGCCACCAATACATTTGCGATATCCGGTCTGGACACCGGGAATCTCCGATTGAGCGCAGTAACATTTGTCCATTACTTGTGATATTTGTTGTGATTGTTATGTTTACCGTTGGATAATAAAACAATAGCCGCATTATTATAATTCATTTAATACCATCCACCGTCCAAATACAGTTTAACAACTGTTCAAACTTTACAAAATGACGCTCCGCGAATCTCTGTGGACAATGGAGATTTGTTATGAACATTGTGAGTCAGCAAATGCTGGTTTGGATTGGTACCAATAGATTTCTGTACTTACCATTCGTTGCGAAATTCCACGGTCGTGATCGAATTGGCTTCCAGCCTGAGATTTGCTTGTCTGCCGCTTACTTTAATACTTGCAGAAGAAGCGTCCCCGCTAAACATATATGTATAATAGAATATTAATATGACACGTGATATAATCAGACTCTTTGGTCGAGTGGTTGTGACCGCAGCAGCCGATCGATAATACCTAGGTTTGAGTCGCGATTTTCTTATTATATCATGTGAAAATGCTTGTGAAATACTGTCTTATCTTTTGAACCACTTCCATATAACCATTTAAACTTAATTTATTAAAATTTAGCGAAACTAGACAACTAATAAAATACATGAAAATACTTTTATTAAAATACAAAGGTACTTGTAGGAGAAATATATACATATGTCCTAGATGAGAACAAAACCTACAAACTCAGTCTAGTTAAATATTATCCTAATAATCTCAATGAATACTTAAATCTATTAAGCGGGAAAAAGTTGTAATTACTCAAATATTTTATCTGTATCTTTTAGCTCCAGCTAGTGATGTCGGTTCTGACACATGAGATTACTGAAGGTCGTTCCTGGTAAGTAAACTTTGAATTATAAAATTGCTTTATCATGAACGCACGTCCATTTCTCGGGTTTCGCAAAGCCTAGAATTATTTAAGACAAGAATGAATTTTCTTTTCTTTTTGAGCGAGTGTGTTACAGTCTTAATTGAGGTGAGATAGCACATATACGCGAGCCTATTGTTAAATGAATATATTTAACATACTTACACGTTATCTAAAACGACGACAATGGTGTTATGCGGCGTCAAGAAAGCCACGTTGGTAATAGAACAGCTGCATGGCGGAGACCAAGTTTTGATCCTGTAGGAATCTCTGGGGATGAACTTGGAGAGATGACCCAAAGCGTAGTACATTGGCTGCTTGTAGAACTCCTTCTTCTCCTTGTCCACGATGATGGGTGCGTCAACATAATTTCCATCGACGTTTGGCCCCCCTTGCCTATTCAGACAAAGATTCCAATCTATCCAGCCATGGACATTGTGTGTGAAATCCTGCGAATATTACCTCGTATGTAATGATTACTACCTCTTATTTATTTTCATCCAATACCATGAAAACTATTTGGTTAGGTACAAATGTTCATATAAAGAGTATCTTTGCTAGATACATGATGTCGTAACTGGCGTTAAACTTTTACTAAAGGTTTGGCGTGGTCTACCCAGGCACAGCTAAATGTCTATCCTCTGCGATCCCCAACTTGTTGCACAACTTGTGTATTATGGGCACAAACTTTCAGGGGTGATCTACGTTCAGCAGTAAACTACAATACGCTGACGCTCGTATAAGTAGCCACATACAACATTATAGGTATTATAATACTCGTTTATAACGTGGAAATCGGGTGCAAGGTCACTTGTGAAGTTAGGAGATAAACTATTTTCCCGACCCAAAAGTAGTTGAGATATGGCTACGAAAATACTGTTGGTTTTGTTAAAGATATAAAAACGAGTTCTCGCCAACATTATCGTCAAAATATAAAAACCTTCCTCCTTATCTAAATATCATAACGAACCTATGGGTAAGCGAAGTAGAATGTTGTCAGTGAAAAACGGTAAACTTACTTGTATTATATCTTTGACATATTTTTTCGCATTCTTCCAAGAACCCAAATCAACTTTTCCAGTTTTAAAGCCTGGAATTAAACAATAAATAATAAGATAATTACTCGCGGCCGGTGGACCGTGAAGAGAATTCCTGCTGTATTAGTAATTATTACAAATGTAAGTGTATTTCAGTGGCGCAATGTTCCACGAACGCATTACCTGCGCACGCCTCCGTGCTGATGAGGAGCAAGTTCTTGTGTTTCTCAGAAACGTACGTCAGAACCTCGGGAGACACGTATTTATCGGTGTAGTAATGAACCGCCAAACCATCCATGAAGTCGAGCACCTTCGAATTGTTCTGAACCATCTAAACATAGATTTGTTTTATTGATTTACAAAGGTTCCTTTCATTGTGGGTACATCGTTAAAATAATGGATTTTTATACCGGTTTGAGCTACAATGAACTGCAGAAAACGCATTTCTGAAAAACGTCTATTTGTTTCATTTTATTACCAATTATCTATTGAATGATGGTAGGATCCTCTAGGGACTGTTTCCGAAATCTCCAAAATAGTCTACCTGTTCGAAAACGATCTTGATGGTATACCGTTGATCGTCCATTCCGAGAATTTTCACCTTGCTATATACACTTTCACGAATTGTAGGACCCAGGTTATTAACGATCCAATCCCCCTGAAATATCAAGGAGAATGTAATGACTATATAAGGTAACATTACGCCTGTAATCGCCGAAGAGCTAGGCAATGGAGTATAGTGCGCTATCACGTTTCAAGAGTTACGTGTACGTCGCACTATGGAACAGGTTGTAAGCCTATTGCCACACACCGGACACAACTCCAGAGTCACTCGGTACAAGGGTGATGTTACGTTATGTTTATTATGTTTATAAGAAATATAAATAAATATTTAAACAGAGTAAGATACAATAGCTGCTTAGAGATTTTTTTAAAGAACGTACCAAGCCCTTAGTGCTCCACCCGAGGCAGCTAATGGGCGGGTCTGGGAACGTCGCCAAGGACGGTTCGTTGCTCGTCGTGATCGCGTAAATAGGTACACCCTCTTTTTCGTAACTCTCAATAAACCTGGAACATTTTCTCTTACAACACTGATACTGACTACCACGTGAGCGACCTCGCGTGAGGATATGTATGTATATATTAACAATTTAAACAAATAAATCTTATGTTACGAAAGTAATAGATTTAGTGCAGATTTAAAGTTAGTTGTGCTTAAATCATGAAAATATAGAAGCAAATAAGTTTTGCAGACTGAACTCTTCAATGGATACCTTTTTAATTAACAGTCAGGATATACAACAAGAATATTTTCTCTTATAATTTTCTACTCGCGTGACTCCACCTCATGGCATCAATAGAGCTATTCATGGTAACTTATCACGCAACATACGAGTGAATTGTCTATTTAACATGAATGGCTTTATCGAAAATCAAAATTCTCTTTCGAAGTTTGATAATTTCAAAGTTTCAATCTATATGTGTTACAATTTAAACTTCGTCAGAAATTTTTTAAAATTAGTAGATGACGTTCGCAATGATGGAACGCTTATTTTACTATTGTTTATTTGTTCAAAATTAAAATACAAAGAAACAGTTCACTTACTTCAATAAGTACTCAGCGAAGGTCTGGTAGTACTTGCGTTTAAGGAATCCACACTTGGGGTTGGTTTCTGTGGTATACTTCATCCAGTCCGGTGGCGTCCAGCTCGAGCCTACTGCTAACAACGGCGCCGTCACAACTTTCATAATATCCTGGATCATTACAATCTAGGAAGACAATTATAACAGCATTAGTTTTGCTCATGTAGGTATCGATACTGCGATAAATAAATGCTGATATAAGTGATTAAGTATCTGTATCATTCAGAAATGATCTGATAGAACAAACATAGTTTTGTAAATCTTATTTGCTCTTGAGTTCACCGGTTACTACTGCTTTAGCTCTCATTTTATTTTCTTACTCCGTCCTGACGCGGACAACGGATCCTCTAGTGTCGTTTTTAACTGAATAAACAACTAAAATACCCGCATCACTATCTACTTATCCTAATCGTCAAACTATCCGATTCGCTCACAATTATCAATCCTGAAAATATTACGATAAAGTTTCCATAGCACATAATCCAACAGCTAATCTTCTAACATCGCGTGTATATGTTAAATTATCGTTGCCCGATTTTTGAACTATAAACGATTATAACTGAATATTACCTTATAATCATAATCTTCTTTCTGCAGGGCGAAGTTCTTTAAGCTTCCATTATCATAGTTATCGGCGTACGTGTAATGGCGCACGGAGAAGTCACTGCAGCCGATGGGTATCCGCACCATGTTGTACTCTATGCCCTTGTGACCGAAGTACGATCTGCATGACAAGCGTAAGTAATGGAAAAAACAGCCAAAAAGCTGAAAAGTCAAAAATCATTCATTTATATAGGATTTGCAATCACATATAAACGTCATTACAGATAAGTTTACGTTAGTTCCGGCCGCGCCCACAACTGAGAAGAACTAACAAGAAACTCAGTGAGGTTGTCTTTTTTTTGTGATAGCTTAACAGTTACAATTATAAGTGATAGTAAAAGAATATATAAATTACGTCAGATCTGTATGAATATATAGGCATATAACATTATTACGTAACTTCACGCCTGTAATCCCCGAAGGGGTAGGCAGAGGAATGCAGAACATTCCCACGATTCACCGGTTA
>DWEI01003991.1:0-12154 GCA_018245875.1 Mysoria ambigua | reverse complement strand
TGGCAATAGGCTCACCACCTATTACATAGTGGGACGTAAACGGAACTGTTGAATCGTGGGAATGTTCTGCATTCCTCTGCCTACCCCTTCGAGGATTACAGGCGTGAAGTTACGTATTTAAGAAAATACTTCATGTTAAATCAAACAATAAAATAAAGGCATAAATTTTTCGAGGTGTCATCTTAGCTTCCAACTTGGACGATATTCAATTTGAGTGTAAACTGGGTCTTGGCAATAACGAAATGCTTTACTCATGTATTATTTCATATAACATTCGATTAGTTATAAGCCAATAAGTGGCAGACCAAGTATATTAAAAAATACTGTAATGTACTAACACGGAAACAACACCGAAACAAAAGTCCATACTCAGCATCTCGTGTCAGATCAAAGTTTTACTATCGCGGAGCCTTCCACAACATGTTTCGCTCTATTATCAGCATAAATTAAATTACAAAACTTTTTAATTGTATCGACTAAACAAAACTCATTATGCGAGCTTACACCCAGATTGGGTTTCACTTAGGCGATGGAACTCCTTGACTGAGATAATCGATGCTTTGTCAATATACAAGTTGCGGGCTGAACTCACGACTTTGTTGTAACATCATATTCCATACATATTGTAATTTATATGTTAATAAGTAACCGTATTTTATCAACCTTTGTCATTCCTTCGCTGAACACGTGTCTCATTTGTGTGTTATTTAATAACAAGAGCAAAGTTCATGATATATGACCCTAGCTAGCCAAGGCCAGGTTAGTGAAATTCTGTCATCTCTCAGAACATTACAGATAAAGAAAAAATGATCTTCACCAGTTACCGAAATATAGTTTAGATTAAAAGTAATCGATATAGAATTAAGTTCTCAAAGTGGCTTATTGATACTTCTAGTATTCACTAGTTAATTTAATATAATTTCTCAAATAAAAATTTGTTGCTTTTGCCATTTATGAGAAATATCGTAAAGTGAGTAAAACAAGGATTCACAATTGATTCAATGTTTAATGCAACAAAACATTTTGATTTACTTGCTTTATCAGATCATTGTTTATTTACAATGTTATTATCGGATAGCCAATCTATTTTATCGCACTGGCGTTTATCAACTACGAAAAATATTTTAAAGTTACACTCTTAAATTGCGTGTAACGAACATTTATTGAGAGCAAATTTAAATTCACGGCACGTCATGTAAATTGAAGTATTTTTATCTGCGCCATTGCAGAGGAAAAAAGGCCGTGCAATGAATTTGATTGCCGTGGTGTCCATAATTTTTGCGCCTGCATTTTATGTTTTTCAGCGCCATCTGTCGACGTGGAATTCAAACACAGATGTCATTCTGTCCGAGCCGAAACTAATAAATGAGTCCGGCCCTAGGGGAAATTAAAAATAGTTCGACGCAAATCAACAACAACTGGGAACAACTTACCGCACCAATATTGAACTTTGCTTCGTAAAGGCTTTCAGGCGAGCTTTTGATAACAGAAATCACAATTAATATTCGGATGTCCAAAGTTTGCGATTTAATACTACGTCGATTTTGCCTTGTATAACAATAATTATGTATAGATTCCGTCCCTAACAATATATGCGATCTCTCTAATCCCTCTTTTTCCTTATGTACATTATATAAGTGCCTTGTGAACACATGTCGTGGAAGCTTCGTGTTCATTGGCGCGAATTTAAAAGTCACAGTAAAATATATCTGTAATGTGAATCGAAGAAAAACATAACCTCACGCCTATAATTTCCGTACAGGCAGAATTGTAGAATATATAGAATTTAAAGATTTTTACGATTTAGTTTAAAGATTACTATTTTTTGTGTTACATATTTTTCAAATAATGCTTAAGCGATATTAAATATTATTTAGTGTCGATTCAAAGATGGCGCTGAGAAACAATACCTCCGATTCCATGCCGGGATTCCTGGATGTTATAAGTGGCGACTAAACCTAGTACTACCAGATGGCGGTAGGGTGCGGCAAGTAAATGCCCTGGCCGCTGACGGGCTGCGTAAGCGCCGTGAAAAACCGTGCTCTGCGATCCCCCGCTCGCATACTCTGAGGGTTATGGGCAGAAAACTTGGACAGTCTGATAATCAATAAGTCTAATAATAAGTTGAGAAAATTTTTGATTAGGACAACTTAAAGATTTTGTGAACCACTTGAAAAGTAAAGAGACGTGAAATTAGATAAAACGTATATTTATACATTATATCACAGTTACTATACTTTCAACGTTTTAACAGATTTACCACAATACTGTGCATTTTGTACAACCTACCATTAATTAAACAGACATATCATACAACCTGTCAACCTATAAACAGATATATAATACAACCTATCAACACCAATTAAAATAATAGTCAAACCGTTCTTTTTTAATCCTTAAATATGCTATATCCGTTTAAAAAATTCCACTGAATTATTTATCAAGCAAATAATCGAAACATTGAACAATTTCATTCCCTTCGAGCGGTGTCGCTGTCTCCGTCCCGATAACTTAACTTCCTTCATGCGTTTACTTTATTGCCAAACCCAGCTGTTTGTTGACTTCCTTGCCAAGATAAGGTATTTCTTGTTTTTTTTAAGTTGCTTCTGCTTTTTAGATATCTATAATCAATTATGTAAATTTTGAATAACAAATTTAATTAATGACAACTGACAATGTATTCTAGCTAGATTTTAAGGGGCGCGATTAGTTATTTTACATATGATGAAAAACTAATTATTCGTGTCTATCAGTAAAAGCCTGTTAATATGCAATTTCCATATACATTTTATTTAGTAATTCAGTATCATTTTATAATTCTGAAAAGTTCAGATAGCCATGTATTGAAGTCATGCGTTACATTGACGAAAATGAAGCAAGACAATCATGAAGCAGTCTTCTATATTCGGTTTTGTAGAAATTGAAAGGTAAGGTAAGAATAAGTGAAGACTTACAGTCATAACGAATTAGGATCGAGACGTGTACCAACAGATTATAGCCGTCACGCGACGGGTGTTAAGGCGTGAGGAGAGAACGATATTTATTTACACAAATAAATCGCGCCAAGCCACCGTCTGCACTCGTATGCAGGAAATTAAAATCGGCGGCAGCTGCGAATAATGAGATTCCCATTACTTATACAACTGAAGGTAGATTTCAGAGCGGCTTGCGACGTGCGTCAGACGCGGCCAATGCGGCTGCGTAGTGATTGTATCTACATTTTTGTCCTGCAGATATTTATCATGCGTTCGTGTATGAAGAGAGTGATGAATCTAAAGGAATCATGGCAGGTGTAAGGATAGAATTTAAGTATAATTCAATAATAAAGTTCAATTGAAATCTCGTTGACCTACTTTTATCAGCACTAAATGCTATTAAAATAAATCAAAGGTGAACGAAAATTGATTGTTAGTGGGGCAAATTAATCTCTACCGCCGCCTGCATCTCGATCCACTGTAAACGCGACGCGTGCCAAGGCCGCGAGTCGTTCCACTAAGACGTCTACATTCACCTGAGCGAAATTTCTTGTTGAATTAACGCGGCAATCTAAGAAATCTTTCGCTCCCAGCAAATATTGTGTTTCGGCGGAAGCCGACGTCGTTTCATTTCGCTCCGCCGTGCGCCACCGAGATTACAATTTCCGTGATGTATGTATCTGCGACTACAGGAGACCGTGTTTTAACTGAATTAATTGTTAAAGCCTACAACGTTTATTTTATGAGGAATCTGTGTTTGAATGTCTACTGTTAAGTAGTGTGTAATGTTCGTCGAGTAATTAGTAAGTTGAGGTTCATATATACAGTCTCTTATAGTCCAGATAAGCTTCATAAACTCATAATAAATAACGTAACTTCACGACAGTAATCCCCGAAGAGATAGGCAGAGGAATGCAGAACACTCCCACGCTTCACCGGTTACGTTTACGTCCCACTATGTGATAGGTGGTGAGTGCATTGCCATGCATCGGGCAGATATCCAGACTCCGAACCACTACCAGAATTCTATTTAGATTTTCTAGAAGAAAATTTTCTAATTAGAATATTTTGTAGCGTTCGACCAGGGAATCGAACCCGGGAACACGGCCAATATATGTATACGACGTAATAAATACTAGTGTATAAAGAACTTTATATACGAAATATAAAACAATAAAAATAAGTGCAAGATATTTCACATTAGTTTTAAATAGGTACATTATATAAAGAACCTAAAACCAAATATCTATGGCATACCAAATCTCTACTGTAGAAATCAGTGATTGAATATGCAAGATAATTTTCCTTGCGCCCATAAGACTTCCGATCTATGAGGTAACGACGCTAAGATGTTACGTAAGAATAATATAAAACGATATATTACGTACAATATACAAACATACAAACGTAACTGCGTGCAAGCGTTATAACAGAACTGCGCTAACTCAAAGCCTCCAAGCCACAGAAGTATAATATTCTTCCGCGTCCTTATCGCTGTACTGCGGTACTGCAGAGTAAATGCTAAGTACTCCAGAGGCTGCGATAATTCTGCACTTGCACATGAGATAGGAGCCATTACTTGAATGTAGGCAAGGAATACATTACAGAAAGAACATGCCCACTTCTAGATTAAAATGTATCATTGATTCCGTGGGTTAAATTATTATTAAAGTGAATCTAATTGTACGGAACCGTTTCAAAGGTCAAATAATGTCTCCAAACCATTATATTATAAATCATGCATTGTGATAGTTTTTATTTCTTTCGTAACTACAATCTGAATATATAGACTGTACAATCTAAGTCATGTAAGATTTCTTCTAAGGTTAGTTATTATGGAAACAAGAACAAAATAAGAAAGTTATTATCAAAAATATAGCAAATTCTGTTTAAACGCAATGCTATTTTCTTGAATTCTAGTTGATGGATAAATGTGGTCTGCGGAATCCATCCTCACTTACTATTATAACGACTCATTTCTGTACAAATTATAGGCACTTACAGATTGCTCGCAAATATCTCAGGGACGTATTGTTTTCGAAAATTTGTTTAATGATTGTTTACCATGAATAAATATTACATGCGATTTCAGTTAACATTTAGACATTTTTTACAATTTTCTGTTTCTCAACCTAAACGCGTAACCTCACTAAATATTACTTAAAAACACATTTGCTGCAAATGCATAGTGGTAGAAGTTAAAACGTTAAGAATTTTAAAAATACTTCAGAGTGTTTGAGTTCGTAGAAATATTAAAACTAGACTTAGCTTCAAAGAAATCCACGCGCGTTATGCAAAAGCAAAGCATATTAAGCCTTGGAGTTTTTGCAATAAAGAACAAAATGCATGGGACTAATGTTTTACGTTACTTAAATATACTTAACCTTTGAGACTTGACCATTAGGTACTTATTTGCATGTCGAATATATGATATTCGAATAAACAAATTTTTTTAAGTGGTTTTGTATTCAAAACGCAAAAAGAACACTAAACTAAGTTTTATTTCAACTACATTTATTAAAATAAAATAATTATCGATAGTTATAAAATTGTCCCGTAAGACTTATCTAATGTAACCATTCCAAATAAAATTATGATGCAGAAGTGATTTAATAATATTGAAACTAAACAATAACGCATATCAATTGACGTCACTGTTCAGTTAACAATAAATTATAAATTGCAAACAATACTCTTAATTGCTGCAATACTCGTACGGGTCACACGACTTATTACTTACTAGATTAACCGGAGTTTAGTACTAATTCCAGGTTACGCAATACTCGGTACGGTAGGGCTGTAGTGGCAATTTTCACGCACCTTTACCTACCGGACCGGTGAGGTTGTCATCGTTAAGTAACAGTCGTTACATTGCCTTGAACACCCTCAGGACGGTTTATGGCGGACCGGCCGGCCTGTGACTTTGAAAGTTTTGTAACGAAACTATGGTAAAACCTATAAAACCTTCGTGCTAACAAGTAAATTGAAGGTAACGGCAGTAAGAAAAAGACTTAAAAACTATGTCAAATCAGTAAACATGTATACTTATAAAATTTACAAAAGTGGTAAGCAGAGTGAATTAAAAACATTATGAAATATATATCATTTTCAATATCACTCATACAATTAATGAATATCAACATCACACCCATGCAAATTATCGGTTTATTTGGCCTTACCGCACGAGGTGATCGCTAAGCTATAAAATGATCATCAGCATATTAATTTCGGCCAAATGGCAACAACACCTGGACACCTGCAGTTTTGTATACGACCCAGAACTCCATTACGAACATCATTATTCAGTATCTGTGTTAGCAATTTAAGTTCGTGAATAGAAAAACTAGAAAATACTTTCCGCTTTTTTTCTTATTATGAGAGTGTTAAGGCCTTAGTCTCCACGCTGGCCAAATGCGCGTTGGTAGACTCCACACGCCTTAAACAGCACTTTTTTACAGAACTGTAACATGTGCAGGCTTACTCACGATGGTTTTCCTTTATCGTTAAACCAAGAAATATTTAATTTTAAAACGCATATTTTGAAAAGATGTGCCCCAGGACTTGAACCCGGACTCCCGATACATAATACATTACTTTTAATCTAATTTTAATACTAAGTGCCTTCTTGAAATTTACACCATGTGGATGGTAGACTATTAGAAAATACAATTGAGTATTAAAAACACCCTTTGTTAACGACAATAAGGGCTAAAAACACGCCCTTTGTTAACGACAATAAGGGCTAAATAAATGCTAATAACATATTATACTCAAATTAGAATATTTAAAACAAGAGTCATTGGAAACTTTCTATCCAAATATGCTACGACCTAGGCTACCGTTACCATTAGCGAAGATTGTGGCGATACGAGCCTAGTGTTATTCGAAAAATAAAATCTTGTTCTAACCACAACCTGTATATTGAATAATGTTTAAAGTTCCTGATATATTTCTACAGTATACTGAGGTAACTTGGCTCTGCCGAAGTGGTGTCGTAATATTGGAATACAACATTCAATTTGCAGCAGTAACATGATGTTTGCTCCCCAGAGGCACATAGTGGAGCTCGTGTAGACGGTTCGCTTCATCAACACTGGGCAGCTGCTCTGTTGTTTAGATCTATAGTTACAATATAAAACGTAATAATCGTCATTTTAGTGAATATAAAAGAAAATCAACGAAGAATAATTGAATACAGATCGCTACAACACAAACATGTAGAGTATCATACACTGTCTCGTTGGTCGTGTTGGTTGCCAGTGCGACTGCCGATTGGGAGGTCCTCGGTTCGATTCTCAGGTTTCCCGGGAAAATTTTCTAATTAGAAAATTTGCTACTTGAAAACCGAATTAAAATTCTGGTAGTGATTCGGAGTCTGGATATGTGCCCGATGCATGTCAATAGGCTCACCACTTATTACATAGTAGGACGTAAACGTAACCGGCGAAACGTGAGAGTGTTCTGTATACCTCTGCCTACCTCTACGAGGATTACAGGCGTGAAGTTACGTATCACACACACACACAATACTTATTGTTAAACATGTTACATATGTCCTTAACTCTTGTCTCTTGTGTTCAATAATCTCGATGTAAAAAATAAACTATACCGATTACTCGTTACAACGGCGAAGGGAAACGCGGTGATGAATCCTGCACACCTTACAATTTTCCGTATTTTCGCGAGCGCGAGATCCTAAGTTCCCATCTTTGGGCGGGTGCTATTAAATTTTCTGGTAGTGGCTCGGAGTCTGCATATACGATACGCCGGTTGTATGGCAATAGACTCACCACCTATTCCACACTGGGACATAAGAGTAAGTAGTGAAACGTGGGAAAACATGACCCTTCTCCGTCTACGTTTTCGAGGATTAGAGGCGTTTACGATTTTGTAACGCAGTAAGACAAAATCACATCAAAATTTCTGTTTACGTAACACCTGTCCCGTGCAGAACGTATAATACTTAATACTAGAGTATTTTCCTTCAGATGACAAGTTTTGTAGTACAAACAATTAAATAATACATTATATAGCATACAAAGCGTATGATTTAATAAATAACGATTTAAACATACCTTTGAACAAACACACACTTGTAAATACAAAAAAAAAAAAAACAAGAAATTAATTGCATAGCACATCGTACATTCGCTTCGATGGAGATTGGACATCGTAACAAGACTTCGGAACTTGGTCCGTTCGAGGCAAGTGAAAGATTAATTGTGCCTCCCGGACACCGTGCCTGAAGCGCAGCCGAGCGGCGCCATTTTGAACTCCCCTCGTGGGAAAGAGCCGCGCTAGAGCACGACCGAATTACTATACCAAAAATATGGCAGTCGAACACCATGCCCGTATGTACCGGAAGAAGTAATCAGAAGAGTGTATTACCTTTGCACATACAATACAACAGAAAATCTTTTTTACAATAATATCGGACTCGCAAATTCTGATCAATCGAATGTAAAATTTAAAAAAAACTTAATACTAACTGCTAGTATTTATACTTAATTGTATAATCACCGCTGTAGTTATTTATACCCAAGAAATATTCTCGAACATTAAAAAAGACAGTTATATTAAGAAACCAAATGTTTACGTTATAAAATTATTTCGATTTTTAAATTATAATGCTATGTTTATTGTCATATATATTTTAGTTTTATTCTAATATTTTTCTAATTTAAATTTTCTAGTTGTGGCTCGGAGTCTGGATATGTGCCCGACGCATGGCAACATGCTCACCACCTATTCCATAGTGGGACGTAAACGTAACTAGTGCAACGCGCCCTACGGGGCTCGCAAAGCGTTACATTACGTTTATTCTAACAGAACTCTATACGTATTCATATATTGTAATGTGGCGAGGAAATACAGAATTTTAAAACGACGGTTTTAAACGTACATAACACGGTGAGGGCATGCAACGTGGTTCACCTGCGAGGTGAAATCACATGCACGTCGGAATTTCCTAGAAAGATATGCTAAAGGAATATTTTATAGCCAAGTTCCTGCGGTATCTTTCGATTTAGCATTTTTGGCGCAATCCTCAAAGTACATTTCACATGAACTTCTTACATGTTTCTTTAAATGCTCTACATGGCTCATATTATTCGCGAATACGTTGCTCCATTTTTCAGGCTGACATTAAATTTAGTCTGTGGTCTTGGAAATGCAGTAGTGGCAAATAAAACATGTAAATGTAAAAACAAATCCATACTCCACATGAATCAGTATGTTAAGTCACCATGGATTTAAAATCAGTTGGCTTATTGGTCGCATGTTGGCAAACGCGACTACCGATCGAGAGGTCCTGTCCTCAAATCCAGGGCACTATTGAGTTTTTCTAACAAGAATTTCTAGTACCAACTCGGTAACTGATAAAACAAGGAAGTGTAATACACTGCATTGCCGACCCCCACGGGAAGTATAGGCGTGATGTTACGGATATAATAGAAAGTTAAGACGCTTTGTCTTATGGCCCGATAATGAAGGAAACTTTCCAGTTCAGGATCGTTTAAGTTGCGTTGTAAGCATCCAGCGAGTGCAAGGGGAATGTCTTAGTTCACTAACTTAATACGAAGAAGATTCTTCGCGTTGCACCTCGCTCAATTTTTCATGTCTGTCTCAATATTTGGCTCATGCACTTTAATACAAAAAAATGGGTCAAAATATTTTCGGGAGTTCTGTACCGTATATATATCTACCTTATGAACTTTATTTAACATTGTATAATCTTTAGGGTGGATGCGGCAAGCCGAGGACAGGGCGCAATGGCGCTCGTCGGGGAGGTCTATGTCAAGCAGTGAACGAAGATAGGCTGTAAATGTGTATGTGTGTGTGTGTGTGTAACATTTAGGGTTACAAAGGACGTACTTAAAGCATCGTCGCCTTCCCAACCAGTCAACCCTTGAGGAATGGTGGAGGAATGTTTTAGACGCTAATTTACAAATTTTAATTTACACTTTGGTATATAGAAAAGAAATAATTGATAAAAGAATAGGTTATATACCTCGACAAACGTAGGAGCATCAACCTTTGTAATGCGTATTCCAATAAAAAAACGTAACTTCACGCCTGTAATCCCCGAAGGGGTAGGCAGAGGAATGCAGAACATTCCCGCGATTCACCGGTTAAATGGTTAAATAAATGTTTAACATTTATTGGAATACGCATTACAAAGGTTGAAAGGTTTATATTTTAACGAAATTCATTTCGACGCGGTAGGATTTATAGGACTTCCGGTACGAGGTAGCTCAATGGCTCCCTCTCTGCTAGTGACAGAACTTAAGTATCGTCGTCGTCGAGATCTTTAAAAGTGCATTTCTCATAAAAAAAACAATTTCATGTCCACTTCAGCGATTGAAAATGTTCTTTCTTTACTTGTACTTCGTCTCACCAACAGCCAACAAGTTTTTTGATTAACATTCACTGCGTTGTTTTGAAAACTATTCAGTTTTTTTTTCAAATAAGAATCTGTTATACTTTAGTTGCTAGAGATTTCAAATTAGATGCGCAGTTATAAGAAAACAGCAATGGATATTTTAATTCCATGTGACTATTATTTTGGTTGGGATTAGCTACCACACTTTTCGTCTGCAGAAATGGCCAAGTTTCTATTTCTATCTGAAATTATTAGTCAGAATTTAGAAGAATTAGCACCGTAATATTTGTTGTTACTGCAGAAAATGAACATGATCTAGATCCGAATACTTAAGTTAAATTCATGGACAGTAGTTAACTTTGAATAAAATTGGTATGTCATGTAATACATCCCTTTGCGAACTAAGTTAAAATGCTTTATGTGCCATTCATGCACATGAATATAGAATGACCAGAGAATCTACCTACATTCTAAACAAGAAATTTCGCCCGATCATGAGACGACCTAGCGTGTTTTGTAAATTTACAATTTTAAATAATTACAAATATTACGAGGATTACAGGCGTAAAGTTACTTTACGTTATAAGATTGAGAAAATTTAGTGTTTGTCCAACTTGTCTTTTGAGACAAGAAAATATTTCAATAATTATTAGTGTAAACATAATATTGTTAATTCTACAGAATTGTCTTTCCCTTGGAATAATATTGAAAGGGATGAATAAAACAATTCCAATTTTTTATGGTATCATTTAGTGGAACCTTTCAGAACAACATCCTTGACTCAAGATTCGTATACATTATAATTTAACATATTTTGTTCGAAATAATCCTACACCACGGTAACTAATCATATTATAATTATCAACAAAAGACAATATTATAAGCTCTAAACGTCCCGCTAAAACAATTAACCCACCACCGAACGAAATGGGAGAGACTCAGAAAATTGTCACGTACAAAACTTTCCCTTTGTCTCGTCAATGAACGACTGACTCCACAGATCCAACTTCAGTTCGTTCGAAGCTTAAGTCTTGTTTATTTATGTTAATTTATAAAATACAGACACAAATATTATTTCGTACAATTTCGCCTGAGACCAAATCAAATTCAGTAAATAGACGTCATTAAGAGACCTAATGTATACTTTGTTGAGAACATTCCTATAGATATAATAGAAACCGAATTGTCCCAAAGTATCGTCTCAGATTGCGAATCACACAACCTCTTTCATCTGTCTTGCATTGTTTCAGATGTATCGTAAATCACTCTTAGGCTAGATTGGACAATAGATAAGTCCAATACATTGGTTTTTTTTTGTTTTCTTAGCGATGGTGAAACGTATATTATTGAGATTCCTAACATTGTTGCCTAAATTCATACTTACAATTATTATTATTCAATTATATCTGAACATGTTTATTACAATGCATACAATAAAATGTTAAACTGTAAATCAAATATGATAAATTTCCTCATTTAAATATATGATAAAACGACACTTGGTCGCTAGTACCTGTGATAATTAAATTATTCTCTCGGCATCTCAAAGCAGTACCTAATACAAGTTTGGCATGATATTGTAATATCGGCGATAGATGACATTTCGAACTAGCTAGCAACATGCACCAAAGGACACATGAATCTGTAATAAGATCGACGCTGCATTCACCCAAGTTGGTCTTGGCGCAAGATTAATCGACGCCCCTCCTACCCTGCCCCGGAAACGCATCCATACCTGTCCCCCCCCCCCCCCCCCCCCCCCCCCCCCCCCCCCCCCCCACCCACACGAACGGGAGAG
>DWEI01003990.1:0-12154 GCA_018245875.1 Mysoria ambigua | reverse complement strand
ATAAAATACTGCCTAGTTGATAACGATGGAACTTGGTAATAGTGTGCACGTTATTATTTAAACATACTTGGTAAAAAAACTATTACAAAGTAAATGAATATTTGAAGTATATACATGCTTAATGCATGATGTAGTTCCAGGTCCAAAATAAATTAGCTGATATTGTAAAAGTAACATCACGTCTGTAATCCTCCATGAGGTAGACTGAATGGATTTTTTTAACTTAAATCGTGTAGTAGTGGCTCCGACCAACTATTGCAAACTGGGATGTAGCCCTCAGGCGGAGCGGGGCAGAGAGCAGCGCTCGGGTGCGCGTCGTTCGGGGCTTGGTGTGTGGGGGGTTGCGATTTTTTCATAGCATTCAGTTGGTAGTAAAATTTGCAGAAAAACAACGGAAATAAAGTTATAAATCTTTATTTATCCTTCGACATAACATGTGTTCATGTATGTACTTATTAAATCTTATCTATGAACAGTGTAACTTCAAGGCTTATTTTAGAAAATCGAAACAGTAACAGTAAAAATAAGACGCCAATCATTCAATATATAATCTTGTAACACAATATACATTCTATTTTACCAGAATATCTAATAGTTTTATTTTACACAATATAAATATATTATGGAAGTAGTTATAAATCTATACAATCCAATGCGATGATTGTGTCGGGTGTCGAGCACTTAAAATACAAAAAAGAAATCGATACACAACGATGCCCGCATTCGAGTCGTGAACCGCTCTTACAACAAGCTGACGATGATATTATCAATATAATTCTTACTCTATCATTACATAAAATCTAATACATTATACATAAAATTAATTATCTTAATATTAATAATTATTCCGAAAAACATTTTTGCCAAACTAACCCACGCACATTGTGAATGGCGGTGACGTCACGTCGAGCGCGAGGGTCGGCGCGTCTATTCTACAACGAATAGGCGCAGAGCGGCCGGCGCCACCCGCGGGCCGCTGGCGCCACCCCGCGGGCCCTCTGCGCCACCACCAGGCCGCCGGCGCCACCCGCGGGCCGCTGGCGCCACCCCGCGGGCCGTCGGCGCCACCACCAGGCCGCCGGCGCCACCCCGCGGGCCGTCGGCGCCACCACCGGGCCGTCGGCGCCAGCACCAGGCCGCCGGCGCCAGCACGCGGGCCGCCGGCGCCACTACGCGGGCCGCCATCAGGAGCACGCCGCTTTCGCTGCCTTCACGGCTGGAATGTGAGACGTAGCACTCACACGCTGCATTATACGGATACTTCAATTGAAGAATAACTTAACGTGGTAAAACAAGAAATTGAGAAAACCGATATATTATTGTCGTTTTGTATAATACTTTTCTGATTACAAATATCAAAAATGTTTCAAATATTTGTTCTGACGAATATTTACAGTTAGGAGCTGATCTAGTGCTTCGATATTAAAATTTAATGATATTCCAAAAATTAAGTTAACCGATTTGGCAAGTGAAGCATCCATATAGCTGTATTTATGGAGGTCCATAAGTATTTCAAGGTTGGAGCGAGGGTTATTTTGACCACGACCAAGGCAGGAGCCGTGGGGCGTGGGTGCGCGCTGCGGCACCAGGCCCCCACCGGCGGGCCGCGCGGCCGAGCGCATGTCGCGGCGTACCTTCCCTCTCCTTGCGGCGCAGCTTCTTGCGGCGCCGGTCCACGGCGGCGAGCTCGGCCTTCACCGAGTGGTAGGCCTTGCGCAGCTCGGCCAGCCGCGACGTCAGCACGCTGATGCGCGTGGGGCAGTCCCACGACGGGTCTGCTCCCGCACATTTTTATATTAACATCTTAACTGCATAGAATGCAGAACAGAGCGTCACTTTGTGAACGGATAATATTGTTGAATTCTAGTTGGAATATAAAACACTCGAGTGATACTTAAAGAATAACATTTTTATGGACCGTGAACATTTTCACTTGTTTGTTTGCTGGACGACTTATTCACGTATTTGTTGAGGTTACATAATTTTTATTTTCATTTGCTGTAATTTCATTTAAAAAATGGGAAATAATATTATTAACGATATTTACTAAGTATAATAAAGAAACACACGGTCCTCACAATTTATCTGTGAGATTAATAAGCAGTAAACCAGTGTAAAGGCGCTGACGAGATAAGGGTCTGTGATAGTTCAGCCGTAACACAAGACGGGAGTCTCCGCAGGGCCACGTGAAGACAAGGCGTTCGCGGCGCGGCTCACCCAGGTCCACGTAGAAGTTGTACTTGAGCGGCGGCTGGTGCGGCGCGTGCGTCGCGTGCGGCACGTGCGGCGCGTGCGGCTCGTGCTCGGCCGTGTCGCGCCGCGCGCGCCGCGCCCGCCCGCGGCCCGCCGCGGAGCTCTCCGACGCCTTGCGCGAGCGCCCGCTGGCTGCGGCACCCCGACACGCACGACACGCTTTAGTAGATAGCATTGGGCTTGTACATAGAAGAGTAATAGAATCAGTTCTACGTGGCATTAAATTGTTGAATATTTACTTGGAATCGACAATTTTAAAACGACTTGAGGCTCACCGTGCGGCTTGTCGACGTCGGACGCCAGCGAGTCCGGCGCGTGGCCGTCGTCGTCGTCCTCCTTGCGCTCGGACGGACTGTCTCGCTCCGATATCCGCCGCTCTCTGGAACCGGAACGCCGTAGATATGTTATTTGCCAATATCATAGTTTGTTAATGACATTTACACGTAACATTACGGCTATAATCTCCAAAGAAGTAGACAGGAAAGTTTGGTACACGCCAGTCTGTCAATTGTTATATTTGTCTAATTAGGTGTCTATTATCTTGCGCCAGGATGCTGTCTAAACTGCAGGTCATTATTAAACATTTCATATCTGGAAATACTTTGATAATTTTGAATTGTAGTAATAAAATAAACATTAAAAAAAATTGAAAATCTAAGCTAGTTTCATTAATTAACAGGCATTAAGACAAATATTTACGAATAAAGATGGTGGGCTAGAGTTATAAGGACTCCTAAAGCTTGGAGCAAGGAGGAGGACGCGCTGAATTAATGAGGAACTAAAATGGTAGTGTTTCACTCGATATAATGTCACTGCCAGTATTGGCCATTTCAAATATTGAGATTTTTTTATATGTTCCAGAAGATATATTTATTTTGGTGCTATCGGAAAAATAGATAACGGTTTTCGGTGCGGGGCAGGGGAGAGGGAGGGGCGCTACCGGTGCGGCGACAGGTCCAGGCTGCTGTCGGGCGTGGTGGGCGGCGTGTTGTCGAGCGGCGCGCGCCGCGCCCAGCCCTCGGGCGAGCCGCGCCGCGCGCCCGGGTCGCGCGCCGCGTCGCGCGCCCCCGCACCGCCGCGCCGCTCCTCGCCTGCGCGCAATACGACCGGTTATATCTAAGAATACTATAGCTGTAAGTCGTCGACGATTACTATGAGAAATCCAGCTTACATAAATGATCGACAAAGAGCCTCACCTTTGGAGTGATGGTGCGGGGGCGCGCAGGCGAAGGGCAGGTGCAGGCGCTGGCGCGGCGGCGCGGGCTCGGCGTCGGGCGCCGGCGAGCCGGGGATGGTCTCCTCGCACAGCAGCAGCGACAGGTTGCTGTCGTCCTCGGCCGCGGCGCCGGGCGGCGGCGCGCCCGCCGGGGCGCTGGCGCCGGACAGCGCGGGCGCCGCGCCCGGCCGCACGCCGCCCGCCACCACTACGCTTGCGCCTGTGACGAAAGTTATTTTTCTAGTGTGGAGATGTCGTACCTGTATTATTGTCATAACGTAAATTTCCATACGGGCTAGGAAAAGAACGACGAATGTCCAATATTTCTATCCACCTCTACACAGCTGATGTGTTTATTCTAATTTTATTGCAGTCTAAGCACTCTCCCTTCCCATCGGCTAGCCTACTGTGAACCATGCGCGCCACTGACTGTGCTTGCGCTCGTTCTTGCAGGCGTCCTCCAGCATGAGCAGCGACTGGCCGGCGCTCCACTCGCCCGGCGACTTGCCGGCCAGCAGCGCGCGCGCCGCCTCCGAGCCGCCGCCGCCGGCCCACTCCTCCACCGACACCTTGTCGATTATCAACCTGCAATACGTATTAAGGACTTTTGTATAACATACACGACCACCGATTATGGGTGCTCCTAATGAAGTTAATGAAGCAACAATATCATTTGATTTTTATATCGCGCACACCGCGCTTCCACATAACAAGATAGGTCTGTGTATGTGCACACATTGATATGTAGTAATATGACGCGGTCTGTCTAGGCACAGCTGCACGCCCAGGACGCCTATGAGCCCGCGCGTAGGCGGTGCGGAAAGCTGAGCTCTACGATCCCAAACCCACGTGCCCAGTGCCGGGATTATTCGTGTAACTGCTCAGGGGACCCTTATGCCTAGCAGTGGACTGCAATAGCCAGATGATGACGACATGTTTATAGAAATACGCAAACGCTATCAATTGGAACAATGTTTTTCTCTAACTGCCGTACGGTATCAGTACAGAAAAGCACATACCTCCTGTGCGAGTCGTCCGAGTCACTGGACTCGCTCCTGTCCTCGGGCGGGAAGGGCGCCAGCTGCAGGCTGACCGCCGTCACCGACTGGTTGATCTGGCTCGATAGCTTCTGGATCGTGTCACTCAACACCTTGTTGTTCTTCCCGGGCGCGCCTAGGGACAACTCGGTGACCGCGCTCTTCCGTCTTTCCAGAATGTTCAGCGGACTGGTGAGCCTTGGAGTCAGTTCTGGGGTGGGCTCCTTAGCTTTCACTTTTTTAATATCGGTTGCATCGCTCTTCATGTCTGATAAATTTGAAGGTTCCCCAAATATCGAGTCCACGATTTCAGCTGGACTCAACCTTTTGATCGGTTCGACTTTTGTCAACGGCTTCAGCGAATCAGTCTTGGAGGAGACGAACTTTGTCTCCGGTGACAATTTTCCAGACATTTTGAGTTCTGGCGAGAATTTGCCTACAGATAATTTATCATCGATTGGTTTGAGGGTGTCTTTCCTGGGAGACAGAGGTCGATCTTCTGCAGGCGGCGGAGACATGGACAATCGCTTGGCGCTGTTGATGGCCTGCAATAATTTTTCAGCGATCTTTGGACCTTCAGATTGCAGCAAAAAGCCGGGAGGTGGTTCTGGCAAAACATCGAGTCTCGCGGGACTGTCCGGCTCAGATTTATCTTCCTCCGTGTCAATAAGAGGACTGGACGGTGGTTCCAATTTTGATAAAACAGGCTCCGGGTCTAATTTCTCAATCCTAATTTTTGGAGGTTCTTTCGCGGGCTCATTTGGAGGTACTGGAAGTGGCAAAGGTTTAAAAGGTTCTTCTTTTGCGATTTTTTCATCAACTTTTATCTCGGATTCTTTGATCATCGGAACAATTATCGCTGTACTTGGTAGCTGTAACTTGGGTAGTGGTGGGGTCTTTGGAGATGGGTGTACAGGAACTTCATTAATTGTTGTTTCTTTAACGGGTGTTTCTTTCACTTCCTTTATAGGTTCAGCTTCTATAGGTGGTTCTTTAACAGGTTCTGAAGTTTTAGGGGTTTCCATTTTTGAATCTATAGGACTCGGGTCACTGTCTTCTTCTTTAGTCAATTCTCCAGTTTCATCATCAGACGACTGTTCATCGTCAGCTGGACTGTCTGGCGAGTCGTCAATGAGTTGTCTCAATTTGGTAACTTTGTTTTTCTTGGAATAGGTTTCTTGATTTTTAGCTGGCGTGAACCCTTCAAATATAGGCCCTGAACTGCCATCTCCCGGTAAGGAGTCATCATCTAATGAGAAAAGATCATCTTTAGAATCTTCTTCAGGACTTTGTCTACCCGGAGCTTCTCGCTGTGTGCCGAAGTCCCTGAACGGTGACAGCGATGGAGATCTTAAGGAAAGAGGCCGCGGTCTTAGAGTATCTTCCGATATTTCCTCACTTAAGCTCTTGGACAGGGTAGATGTATATTTACTGGGTGAAATATCATCAAATATACGATGAGTTCTCTTTTTCTTCTCGTCATGGAGTTCCAGTTCGAAAGGCTCCGGTTCCTTAAACTCGTACACATCCTCTGCTTGTTTCTCGAGTTGACTCTGCTGTGTTGGTTCAGCTGGAGGCGCTGTCGACTGACCCGGCATTGCTATCAGATCGGCCTGTGCGCTCTCCTGCTTCCCGTTGCCATCTGGCTCCGGTATCTTTACGCACTGCAATCCTTTCAACTCCGACCTTATTTCGTTGAGATCGTATTCTCGGCCTGGATGTGGCAGACCACCCGAGTTGGGACGCGGTTTCTTGGCTGGCGACGTGTTTGAGGGCGTTGAAATAGTTCTCACCGGTCTCTTACGCGGTTTGCTTGAGCTGCTGCTGTCGCTTGACTTGGCGTCCTTCGACCGAGGTACTGAAAAATATACCAGAATTAGATCAAACCACAATAAATACGTTTTGTAGTGTAGACAGAGCAAATTTACTATTTACTTTTCAAGGATTTCTCATCATTCTTCTTCAATGATCTCTTGACTTCTTCATAGCTGCTAGAATCACTGTCCGAGTCAGATCTTGCTGAGGATTCTGTAATTAAGAGCATTTCTAAATTAAAATGTAACCCCTCCCCCCACCCTCTTTTGTAAGCCGATATTAACAACGAGCATACCTTCAGTGCGCTTACTTCTCACGCGTCTGCTTATACCGGTATTCTGAAAATTAGATTTCATTATTATTTGATCAGAACGAATGACAAAAGTATCTGTTTTAATTCGGTGTGACGAACCTTCTTATGCGCCTCGTGCTGGGTGACATTGAGCGCGATCCGCTGCGGCTTGATCCACTCGTCGTAGCGCGTGTTCCAGCCCGTGTAGTGCACGCGCAGCATCCCCTCCGACGATATCTCTATCACCTTCGCCTCGTACGTCACCTGCACTCGGGAGAATTGCAATCATAATATTATCCACGGTTATTCACACATTGCCAATGCTGAACAATTATTGATACCTTGGACTCGGACTGTGTAGGTCCATAGTACACTTTAAGCTTGTCGCCGACTTGAGCCTTCACGTTGGCTCCCGCCGAGCGCGCCGGCTCGCTTGACGACGGCCTGGCGACGACGTGTGGGATGAAAATATATTATAAGTTTTAAGGTAAAACTAAAGTTAATATATAGCAAGGTCGAAAACAAGGCCAAGAAGAACATGCTTTATAAAATGGCATTATAAGACGTTTGAAAGATAAACATTATGATGATGGCGCTCACTCGGTGTTCTTCCTTTTGCGGGGTCGCTTGCTGCTGTTAGAGGCTATCGTGTTCCCGCTGCTGGCCGAGTTGGCGCTTTGGCTCCGTCGACTTTGCATTTTCTTTATAGTGCCACCGCATCTGGAACGTACACACATCATTACATCTCCGATATTGTTGAAGTTCGTATTGTTACCATACAACTAGCCATCGATTTCTGAAGATAAGTTTTTAGTTGTGAACAACTTGTGTTAGTTCACTGTAAATAGTGTACGAATATTGCAATCACAAAAAGCCGTAAGGATGTTCCTTCCGGCTTTTTGTGATTGCAGTATTCGTATTCGTACAAGTATGCAGTATGCAGTATTCGTGCAAGAAATAGGTCAAAATAAAAGTAAACATTGTCACTTTTGGAACACTACTAATTAAACTAATTAGAATAACTACTCGACACCCTTGGCCACTCGGTCTGGCTTAGACCCGAGCGACGTAACCGTCCCTCCCGCCACAGCGCGCTCACCGGGACGCGCGGCCCGAGCTGTCGCTGTCCGTGGACACGTGCGGGCGCCGCGACGCGCGCGCCGCGCTCGGCGCTGCGGCCTCGTTCACTGCTAATTTACAAAAATATGTACATATATATGTACAGAAAATATTCCTCGCATCTATTATTATATGTTTACACGTTGAATCGGGGAACCAGAAAATCTTACAAGCACGTAATGTATGTAGGTTGTTAACATTATTTTTCAATATTTCACCGATAGTAAAAACCGGGAAGTATTTTAGGGCTCTTTTTTCAGATGATGCTTACGTTTAGACGGTGGTCTCCTTTTAGGCGTTCGCTTGTCGTGGGGTTCGTTCTTGGCTGGTGTAATGATGCTGCGGGTTTTCGACTGCGAACGTGGTTTTACAGTCTTATCTTCGCCTGTACTGATAGGTGTATTTTTTTCTTTCTCCTTCTCCTTATTCTTTTCCTTCTCTTTCTCCTTTTCCTTTTCTTTATCCTTCTCTTTATCGTTCTCTTTTTCCTTTTCTTTCTCTTTCTCCTTTTCCTTTTCTTTTTCCTTCTCCTTTTCTTTATCTTTTTCCTTTTCTTTGTCTTTTTCCTTTTCACGTTCTTTTTCCTTTTCCTTCTCCTTTTCAACTTCTTTTTCTTTTTCCTTCGCCAATCTATACAAAAGAATTTTATGCATATCGTGTAAAAATGATAAAATAATTTATTAGCGCAACGATATTATTTTGTTAATAGATTTTTAGTTTTAAGATATTACAAGCATTAAAAATACAAACCTGTAGATGTTTTACAAGAACTGAATTGTACAATATAAGGTATATCTTACAGTTTGGGGGCAGCCGTGATGAGTGGTTGGTTGTCAGCGCTGTCGTCTTCGTCACTCGTGCGCGGCTTCTCTTTTTGCTTCTCTGGTTTCTCTATCTTCTCATCTTTGTCACTTTTGTCGCTTTTGTCCGTTTCGCTTCTATCGGCGTCCTTGTCTTTACCTCGCTATGAACATATTATATAAAATGTCAATGACAGCTAGAATCATTCATAAATGTAATACCAATGAGCTACAAGTAACATGGTAATAATAGTTTCGGTCACATAAGCAGACGTTCTCAGGCTATACGTAGAGGCCAAGCAGCGTGAAATTAATTTGGAATCAAACACATAGAGTAATCGGAGTTAAGGTATAGATAGTAATTTTTACAATCACAAATGATCATATGTATTGTGATCCTCGATTTGTGTGTGCAAGTAAAGTTGCAGTGTGAAGTACCTGCGTTGCCGAGCCGGCGGCGGTGGCGGTGGCGGTGGCGGTGGCGGTGGCGGCGGCGGCGGGGGTGGGCGCGGGCGAGGGCGAGGGTGCGGCGGGCGGCGTGGCGGGCGCGCCGGGCGGCTGCTTGTCGCGGTCGCGGATGAGCGAGCGGCCGGCGGGCGGCGTGCGCGCGCCGCGCGGGTGCGCCACCAGCGTCACGCCCAGCTTGCGGTAGAAGTCCTCGAAGCTGTGCAGGAATCTAAGGGCAAGATTCATTACATAAATACGTGTGAAAGCGAGAAAGGCGTTGCCAGCGAGGACGAACCAGAGATGTGGACGTTTATCTTTGGAAAATAGTTACAATATGTAAAAATTGAATTCTTAGATCTTTCCTATAGCCTGTGAAATGGCAAATAAAGGTAAGACAAAATAAATCAAGAGTTTTACGGTGATAGATACCGGTACAGAAGAATACCAACACAACTTAATAAAACTGTTTAGATACTGACTAACGGTGTAGTCAGAAAATGTCGTCGTGAGAGTCACGAATGACATGAGCCGAGCAGTGCACTTACTTCTTGTACGCTTGCTTGCAGAGATTCGTGATGCTGGTGGTGACCGGATGGAATCCCATCTTGTCCGCGATCGTCTTCCACTGATTCTGGTTAGTAACTCTATTATAGCCGCCGAGTTTCTGAACAACCTGTTAAATAATTTTATAATTAGAAAGGGCATGGTTTTGCCAAGGTCTAATTTCGTATCTTGAGGGGTGCTAGGGGGTCGTAAAGGCTACCAAACCCGGTGCTGACTGCTCCTGGTAAACCACAGGCTTGCCAGGCACACGGCAGCCGACAGGCAGGACGATAAGCTATGGGGCCAAAGCCCCACAGAGCAGGCCTGTGTTTAACAGTGGCCTTAGGCTGCTGATGATGATCATGTCAGATGCTGCCAATTGACTGGATTAAATTAACTCGACTCAGTTTCACTTTCTTAGTCAAATGAGTGTTTGCATTAATAGATTTATAATAATAATATGGTACTCACTCTGAACAACCTGTAGAGGTCGATGTCCCGGTTGGCGATGGTGGGGTTCCGATTCAACGGCGTGCCCCGATCGTCCATGAACTTGTACAGCTGCGCCACAAAATGATCCTTTTCTTCACGGGGCTCGTCGTCTGAACTCTATAGAAATAAATAACATTTTATCAAGCAGCTACCATAAAAGTTACTTGAATTAGTATTAGTTTACCTAACCCTACCTATATTGCATCAGCGCGTGGATTTTATGTGAGTCTCTTGTATATTCGCCGACTTTAAAATAATAGAGATAACTAAAAGAGTAAGTGATAACTAAAATTATGTTAGAGATAATGTCTTACTGAATTTCCTGACCTGTTTCCATAATATTGCATTAAGAGAGCTGACCGAGTGTTAAAGCGTACACAGTGCACCGTAAGCTGAGCCGGATGCTCGCCTATTTCGTCACACAAAGAACGATGCTTGTTGAAAGTTAACTCTTAACTCGCTATACACACATCGTCCGAGGTGTTCCTCGGCTCGTTGAACAGGGCGTCGCGGTCCCAGTGCGGCGGCAGCACGCCGTTGTTGAGGTACTGCAGCGCCGCCTCGACGCCACACCACTCTAAGGGCGCGCTGCCCTTCCTGAACTCGCGTGCCTCTTTCTTTGGTACAGTATAGCTGATAACAGAGGACAGTTATAGGAGTGGTTAATGTAATATACGGTAAGGACGTCAGTAGGCGAGAGATGGTTACAATTTAAAAAGTAATATTTTTTGATCAGCATCCCAGTTTGGTGGTATTTTTATTCAGTTCTGAATATGACTGGATACAGAGATTGAAATTATACATGTTTGCATACTTTAGTAATTTATGACTAAAGTGTTATGCGGTACCCGATTTATTCTCACAGTTTATCTATAATACAAATAATTTAAAGTAAGAAGTCAAATATAAATGATTCATTTGGCATTTTAAGAAAAATACATTCATTAAAATTGAGATAAAATTTTGTGATGTTAAGAAGCACACAAACCTGTCTACATAACACAATGAGATAAAGTAACATGAATGGAATATCACACTGTCTCCTGACGATTATAGTCATTCAAGTTCTTAAAATGTTTGGAACGATGTTCCCATACACAGGTATGGGAACTTCGTTCCAAAAATTTTAACATTTAAAATATTAAATAGCATAGCATTACCTTGATATGAATAAAATTAAAAATTTGAAAACGAAGCAATAAAACCACTCACTATCTTCCATCTTTGAAGGAGCGCACAAGATAGTCCTCCTTGACCTTTATCTGAGCGGTCGGGGCCACCACCAGCGCGGGGAACGCTGGCTGGTGCGGCCGCCGCCGCTCGGCGCCGCTGGCGGCCTCCACCAGCACCACCCGCCCCACGTGGGGCTCCCGTTCGGTGCTATCCGTTTTGACGCGACGAGTGCTTCCCTCTCCTTCGCTCTCCTCTGATCTGGTGGAAGATAACAGTGTCAAATGCTTAATCACACATATGATTTCATGATTACTTTTTCAGAGTGCCAGAATACTTCACTATTATGTTCATTTTCATAGAAACACTTACATGCTAAAAATATCAAATATATCACAATAGCTGGCTGACATAAACCATTTGTGCTTAGCTACTCACAGAGCTCTCCCTCTTCTTCCCCGCCTGCCGGCTATTACTGGAGTGGAGAAGTGTTCTGGATGTGTCAGGGGTAGTTGGTCCAGTGTCTCACTCTCATTGAAATGTCGCCCGCTCTTGAGGCACAGTGCGGATCTTCGTAGTGTTGTAATGTCACCATCGTCAAACACTGGAAGCAGAAACATTTTATTACTGAACTATAACTACCTATATTTTTCTTCATTCATATCATCATTATCAGCCTATTGGAGTCCACAGCTGGGCACAGGCCACCCCTGAGGAGTTATCTCCATACTCCCCACAGCTGCTTATAACCTGCGAGAGCTACTCAATTGCGCCTAGCTGAATCATTGCATTCTGTGATCAGCTAAAACCTGATTTAGTTTCACACCCTGTTTTACATCCACTACCTAATTTTACACCCTGTTTCCTAGAATTGGGTTGGAGAGTGTGTTCTTAATAAAAAAATACCCGGCTGAGTTTGTTGTGAGTTCTTCTCAGACCAGGGCGCGTTTGGAACTCTCGTAGAATCATT
>DWEI01003989.1:0-12156 GCA_018245875.1 Mysoria ambigua | reverse complement strand
ATAATTAATAATTAATAATTAATAATTAATAATTAATAATTAATAATTAATAATTAATAATTAATAATTAATAATTACAATATCTTATATTAATCAGAATACAAAAAATTGTTTTAATCATGAAAAACTTAACACATTAGGGTGTTTTAATATTAGATCAAAGGTAGCGAAAAAGATTAATGTTAATGTATAATTAAATCAGTGTCTCTAAGACATTATTTATGAAAATCGCTATTAATTTGTACATGGCAGCGCCGCCTCACGGCCTATTGTTCCGACGCACAATGCACGCTTACGATAATTATATATTTACCTACAATATATCTATAACAGTAATGGATTTATGATAGCTTTGACGGTACCAGTAAAACTGAAGTAAACTGAAGATTATGCGTATATTTTTGGTATAAATAAGTACTTTGAGATGAGTTATTTAATTGTCACCCGTAAAAGATTAATAGCATATACATACAATCGGATTTGTCTTTGCACTGCTTCGATTTTCGCACTTCGTTTCGTTTTCCTCGCTATATTTACAAGTCAACTGTGTCTCGCAACTGGACACTCACATCTGAAATTAGCGCTGGCCTAGTACACGAATGCAATGTAGACAAGAAAACATTCAGAAGAGCAGCTTCCAAAATGATTGTTTGGCAGAACACGTTAATACTACCGTGCAGAATATTAGTTTCAAATTCAATTCGACTTCATTCCAAACGAAATGCTAATTTGGATAATGACGGAAGGCTGTAAACAAATCGAAGTCAGGCATTGCAGAAGTGGGTCGCAGGTGTGCGAGCGACCACTAGGCACAGGCGAGTCAAGGTCTTGCAACAAAAACTAGGCAATTTTGTGCCCGCCGCTGAGTATTGTTATTTTGCTATAACGGAGTCATTATAAAAATTAAAAACATTAAACAACTTATGCCTTCATTATTTATTTCAATTATTACGAATATTTAATGTTACATTATACTGACTTGACTTGACTTGAATACCTCGTTGGTCGTGTTGGTAACATGTGTGACTGCCGATCGGGAGGTTACGGGTTCGATTCCCGGGTCGAACACGACAAAATTTTCTGATTTAGATTTTCTACCAGTGGTTCGGATTTTGGATATGTGCCCGATGCGTGGCAATAGGCTAACCTATTTCATAGTGGGCCGTAAACGTAACCGGTGAAACGTGGGAGTGGTTCTGCATTCCTCTGCCTACCTCTTAGGGGATTACAATATACATTTACATTCCACTTTATATCGCTTGTTAGTCGTTTTGTATGATTTAATATTATAATTGTTGGCATTTCTTCATTCACATTCCATGCCAATTGTGTGTAGTGTTGATTGATGACTGTAGTGAGTCGGACGTAGAGATAGCGGTGGCAGGTCAGGGGTGTGCCGGTTATCAGCTCAGTCGCGTCAAGGTCACGGAACAAAGACGCGATATTGTATATTCGTATATATTTAACATAATTATATCCGCAATGAAAAATTTTGTATTACCAAAAAATTTTTTTTTGTTCATATGAGAACGTCGGTATAAGTTTAACCAAAATTATTTTTTACAATTTTTCATAAATAAACTACAAATAGAACGACACAATATTAAGTAGACTCGGTCACTCAAATTTATGGGTGTTAATACCATCGACAAAAGAAAATGATGAAAATACGTCAATGAACCTATTATAATATGTCTAATGGGATTACATAAAAAAAGAATCGTATGTCACATTTGCTAGATACAACATCGGCGTATGCAATCAGAGAGATACTGAAGAGCACCATCCTACGATAACCTACACTTGAACGGGCTAACTGCGGCCGGGTGACGTACGCGCTGCGACAAACTAACCGCGCCCCAGAACACGTTCTCGAATGGATCTGTTTTGTTTGCAAACATCGAACACCTACGAGTGAGACCTACACGGGCCGCTATAGCTAGGAGCTCCTCTACAACAGACACGCCGCAGGACTGTCGCAACGTGTGCGCCGATTGTTCGGCGCGGGAGGGGCGGGCGCCGGGAGGAGGGGGGGAGGGGGGCGGAGGTGTCGTGAAATGCCAGAGCTTTCGTTAAGAAAAACGATTGTGTTTGACATTTCCAATGCAAGTGAAACGCTGCATAGTTTGTTTACTCGGGTTCTATGTAACATGTGTTAGCCAATCGTATTGTAATTACTCGGCGTTTGCATTTTTTAAATTCGGGAGCACGAAACAAGCAAGTGGTCAACGATGACAAGTGACCGCTGGTTTCTGTGCGCGGTTGTATTCGATCTCGAATAAGACCGCAGGAATAGAACTGTTATTACCATTTAGTCTAGCTGGCAAAAGTGGTTAATAAGATTATCGGATTGTGTTGATCCTCTTAGGTGATAGCAGGCGAGATGATAATTTATCACAAAAAAAAGATTTGAAGACGAAGCTGATTAATGATCGCAGAAAAAAACTCTGTAACATTCGTATTATACCGCTTCTGAACACATTCGGAACTATTGGCTATTCATAGGTGAAATAAAAATGAAATAATATTGTATAATACAAAGAAAGAAGAATATTTTGTTGTGAAGTTAATTCAAGTCCGTTCCCCGCGGAGATATGACAATAAGAGCTTTAATACATCACGCGAGTGACTCTTGGAAAGAATGAAATATAGCTTTAAAAAACCCAAACGTTTTGGTTTATCCTAAGCAAGCAAGCAAAGCAAACCTACGCTCAAAGGTACAAAGTAGCTCAATGTCGTAAAAACTTGAACCTAAAGGTGTTTTTAATTCGTATGTATTGTAATATTTTTTGAAATTGTGAGGACACCTCATAATAAACTTTGCCATTGTTCATAAAACATTTTAGCAAACTAAACAGGTTAAGACCCTATCTAGATAACCATGATTGCCCATAAAATGGCTAATTTTACAGCCACAAGAATAAATAAATGCAATGAACTGCGCATCCAATGACCACACACACACACACACACACAAACACGTGCATAATAAAGTTACACACACATCGGCAGTTGAGTAATGACGGTTCTTAGTTACAATTGACGATGTGTCTTTGTTTAAATCCAGTGTCTTTCAAACTCTCCATACTGTGGCGATTTAGTATAAAATTATTCAATAAATCTTTCATACCTAGGTTGCATAGTAAATTTGTTAACAAATATCATTTGTTTTTTCGCCGTAAATGTTTCTGTGTATAGAATGTGTCAACGTTTTTAATACATTTGAAAGAATGCCTTACCAAAACTCGCAGACACACAGTCGTTTGGTTCTACTTTACTATCCATGCTCACACAGGCTTCTAGGAAGCTTATGTTTTGACCACGCTAGTTATTTTACTATTTTTTTATATTTTTCAACAAATTGCCAAAGATTTCAGCACCGTTATTTGCGATTTCTTAAACTGCAAAAAGTTACAAACATAAAACTTATTTTATTCATTACCAGTAGTGAATGCGAAATAGCTAACTTTGAGCATCGCTGTACGAAAGCGGTAATCGCTGGATATGCTGTATTAACCTTGTCGTGCCGTTCATTTGCAGTTATTATTATTCCATTAATAATTATCACGAACTATTCTGAACGGTAATCCTAAACATGTACTAAACTCCTAGACTAGAATTATTTCATCACAGTACGTTACGACTAAATTTGCATAATCGCTTTAATAAGAATAAAGGAATTATTACATCATGTTCAGCTTACTGCGTCATGTGTAAAGTACTGTTAGTATTCTGTTCTCTATGTCTATACAAATGAATATAAAATATTTTAATTTCGTGAGAAAATAATTCTTATACAAAAATACATGACATGCAATTTTTTAATACGTCGCCCGTTAGAAAGTGCATAACAATTTATTAAATAATAAAATCATACTCCACATTATAGAATTTATTAATTTTACTGCAAAGATTGAAATGGAACATTATTGTTTGTAGCACCTGTAGTTCTACAAAATATATGGTATTTAATACAAGTTAACACTTTTATTTTCATTTCTCTCAATTACAACATATTTCTTACTTTCCTTAATACCAAACAAAAGACTGACGATAATATTTATTGCTGACCTACTTCTATTACTCTACTTCAATAAAAACCTTATGCAAAAGTTCATTTGGACTCTATTTTTACATCTAATTGACTATCAGCTTCGCCATAATCCTTTGTTTACATTTACCTACCTACATTTACCAACATTTACCAGATCATTTTAATTTCTTCCCCATTCAAAGAAACATACAAAACTGTTACCAAAATAATTTAACAATAAGAACAAAAACATCTATCACTTCGAGTGTTGGACACAAAAAAATAATGTATTATCGATATTTTCCACTTGTCTATTGTTTAATGGACAGGTCAATTTGTTTGTCTTTATCGAAATGTTGCTATAAACATCATTCGGCCTCACGGCTGCTGTGTCGAATGCTAATGATGCATGCAGTGATGGGGTCTTGTAAAAGGGATGTACCATGACTTATCGATATTTTTTATCCTCAATTTCTGTAATATATGCACTTAGTTTGCATTTAAAATTATCGTTGTTTACTACATTTCTTGGACATTCAAAACTACGTCAAGAATTGACGACGTCTTTTAGTTCCACTAAATATATTAAAACTTTGATTACTATTTTAATTTGTAAGTTTTTAATAATTTTTATGATCGGTTTTAAGAGGATAGTCTGCAATGGTCTTATCAATCATATATATACCTATTTTTTGATAGATATATATTTATAAAGTTTAGTTCAAATGAAGTCGTCGATTAGAAAACTACTCGTACCTTGTATAATCGCATTTATTCGTAATTTATTATTTTATAATTAATTAAACATTTATTATTTCATGCATGATCACTGTTTTGGTTCACACAAGATGGTAAGTATGTTTTGAAAATAAAAAATTGGATTAACAAGAAAACTAACATCCTTTTAATACTATGTAATAGTTTTCAATGTATAATACTCTGACACTATGTAGATACTCGTATACCGTAATTACAAGTAATGTATTTACAACCCTAGTTTAATAACTATTCAAAAACTCCCGAATTTTGATGATTATGAAGTCAGAACCCTCGTTTCTGGTCTTAATGTATATCTGGCCTTTTTGATCAAGATAAATGAATCTTGGCCTATTTTGGTACTTGTGTCTATCAACAGCCTAATCGTACTTTGGATAATAGCTTAGTCAGTCAGTTATTACCATTCTGTCATACGCATTCTTCAGAGGTATTCCTTGTGTATTGTGAAAGACACCCTGCAAGGCAAGTAGAACATTGAGAACTCACATGTTGTCTATAACTATGATGATCACTTACCGTAAAAAAATTCGAAAACGTCTAATAGATTTTTATCGATACAATATTTGAATAATACACCTCACTAAAACTGGTTCACATACAACGTAGTTGAAATAGAAAAGTTATCGATAAACATAGGTATGGTAAGAACAAGCGGACTTACCAATTACCGTGATGAGAGTAAGAAAATTATTACTCTTGGGGCCCTACCTCGTTCTGTCTCCTTCACGCCTCCATACCTTAATGTGTGCCGCGAAAGGGATGCAAGTAGATGCACAAATGACAGGCTTACGTGTAATTGTGTGTGCTCTTTTTGTTTTCGACGGCTTGTAAATATGGTAACGTACAAGCGGGGCCGTTTCAAAACAAAACCGTTTATTACTAACGATAACATTCTTTTATTCTGTATGCGTACCATACAATTATTAAGTTGCGAATTGATGCCACCGACGGGTTCGACTGCGTGCGTGCACGGCTGTGTACTGTGTTTTGTTTTGGTCCAAACTTGCCCAAACGGTCTCCGCGCGACCTCGCTGCGACCGGCGGCAGCTCATGGAGGGCTTCGTATAGGATCCGAAATTAGTTAGGCCATCCCGAAATAATATATGTGAATCCAGCTGCTTAATTCTTAGTTAATGAATAAGAATTTATTGATTAAAATATGAGTAGTCATTTTATAGCTAGATGTATCATGAGAGTTACTTGCTTCTTAAAACGCTAAAAACCTTATATGACCGTGGGTAGGTACCTTTAATTTTTGGCGGGAAACTGGTCCGCTGTCCATCATTCCTATCCTTTTTGTTTTTTATTCTCCTAATCACATTTGCATTATTAAAATTGATACAATGAAAAACGTAGCTTTAAATAATAATTTTAATATAATTATTCCTTATAATAAAATAATGTAATAATAATAGAACAAATATATGTTACACAAATTATATAAATTTTATTACGTATACATTTTATTAATTTATGTACATAAATATCTTCTCGCCAGGTCCCTTTTTGAGTAGGCAGAGAGCGCGCCTCCTCCGCATTCATAACTCTTTGCACACATGCACGCCGGCTTCGAAGACATGAAATATATAAAAATTACATAAATTTTGTAATAATAACAAATTAGTTATTTAAATTATCTAACAAACGCCTAAAACGTAAACTTAACGTGCACGTTATTTTGCTGTGCGAGTATTTAGTTAACACTATGTCGTCCGGTGGACCCGCTGTGGCGCCATCGGAACACTATCAACTTAGTGCCGGTAGCAAAAATCTTTTACTTATTTAACAAAATTTCGAGAAAATGGAGGTATCTCTAAACTAGCGATAAGCAACATTATTTAAGTCAGTGCTGTCGGCGTCCCACGGAAAAATTTAGATTAGATGCGCGGACGGCACAGTGTTAAAATATGTTACGGTGTTAGCACACGCGGTAACGGCGCAATGGTTTAATGTTCAGCGCGACACCCCCGCGGTCCCGAGCGCAAGAGCCGGCATACACCTGTTTCTTTTCGAATTAAATATGACATGCAGTGATTCTGAAGGAAAATCTCCTGAAGAAACCTTTACACCTTGGTGTTGTCAATAATGTTATCCAAGGCGTCCGCTAACAACTTTATAATCTGCCAACGCAGCAAGTTACGACGGTAATCCTTCTCATTCTTAGAAGTTTCAGGCATAAAACAATGCAAGATAATGATAATGATGATATCAACAACAAATATCATTATTGATATTAACAAAAATATTAGCGATGCCGACAAAATCACAGTGATTTATACAATTATATTTTATTTTCCTAACATAAGAACAGAGCAGAAGTCCACAGTAAACATACACATAGCTTTTATGTGCGTTCAATAAATGTAAATACAAAATAAACTTGTCAGTTTTCCCACCGGCCGAAAATAAATCTGTGACAAACGTTATGAATGACTTTCAATTAATGTTCTCTACATAACACAATCCACGAGTCATGTAACAAATCGAATTCAACCTTAATTGAAAGGCACCACGAACCCAAATCGTATGACCAAACAGAACGGTATCATGTAATAAGTTACCATTGAACTAATAATACATCTCAAGAGCCGTTGTTAAGGAGGATTAAGTAGCGACTTATTTTCTTAAATCAGATCCAGAAGTACCGGACAGAACAATGTTTCGAGTGGCGAGCATTTCCCATGCCGTTAAAAATAGACTGTATGATTTTATGTGAGTATGAATAACTATAGTTGAGCATTAACAACGTTTGGAAATGTAACTGTTGGGAGCGCTGATATGTATTAAGCAAACAACTAGCGATACTGGTAAATATCTTATGTGATAATATAAATGGCATCTCTGTCAGAATGCAAAACTTTTTTGATCTTCATAGCCACATATGTTTAATATCCTTCAATGGATACTCTATTGTTAAAATTTTGTTTAAATTTCACAAATATGTATATAACAACCACTGTTTAAAAATAATTTTCAGCCATCACAATGCTATTTTAAATGGTCGAGTTGGCTAATCATGTAGATATTCATCCGTTATTCTTTCTGATTTTTATGTTCTTTTACTACGGTACTACAATCCATAGAGAGAAAGCAAGAAAACTACACCCCTATTATAATACTTAAGATTAAACTTCAATGTCTCCAATGTATAGTGTCCGGCGCGCGAGAGCAATAACAAACGTCTGCACGGTTACAGATGTGCTTTATTACTCACTCACTTTACACATCATTAACATATCTAAGTTCCTATCGCCACAATTTACCAAAATTTGATTACGCCCGCTTCTTTAGTTCAGATTCCTCCGGTTCTGCTTTGTGGCGCTCCAAAAATTATAACTCAGATGTAAAGATAATACTAAAGAATTTTTTTTTATAGATAATACTTCTATAAACTAATTACCAAAAAAGGAATACATCCATTAAACTCCGCTCTAAAATTACCACATATCCATAGTTCAAGACGAAGCGTCGAACGCCAACTCCCTCGCGTAATTTTTTTTCTAATTCCAAAATAACTCGGAGAGGGTGTCTTCACGTGGCTTTAGGGATTAACCAACCCCCAGTTGTATTTCAAACAATGCTGCTGTTAAACAAAATAATGACTTTTTGTGATCGCACGTCAGGTGGGCGTGGGGTGATATATTTAACGGGGTTTAAAGTTTTTTTAGAAGCAAACAGGGCTGTTATACTGCACAAATCGGAAACGATATGTTAAGATAAATGCTCAGCGCAAGAAAAGCATAGAATGTAATCGAACCTTTACACAGGCTTGCTCCAGCCGGCGGGGCCTTGTGAAGGATCTCGAATAAGAGTGAAACTAGTTAAGCAAGAATCGCTCATCATCATCAGCTTGTTGCAGACCACTGTTGGACGTGTTTTCCCTGAGAGGCTAATGCCCACAATCGCCACCTGGACCGGGCATGCGGGTTGGGAATTGAAGAGCACAGCTTAAATCACATCTTACGACACCCTGTAACCTGGCACGGTGTCCGGGAATGCAGTCTTAATCCCTTCCAGCACGGAGAATCCCTGCAAACAAAAAATTCGTATTACATGCGTGATGCCTCTAATTCCCGAAGTGATAGGAATAGGTGTTGAGCCTATTGCCATATATCGGGTACATATTGAGACTCCGAGCTAATACTAGAACAACTAAATTAGAAAAATTTAATAATGCCTGACCTGGCAGTTGAAACCAGGACCTCTCGATCGGCAGTCGCACCTACAACCAACACGACTAACGAGGCAGTCAACGACAAAAAGTTCATTTAACGGATTAACGCGTCTTTTTAATGAAACTAAGTCGTATAATTCTATCGGATATCACTAAAAAATATTAATAACCTGTGTTCTACCGCCACTGACCATTTCTTCTAAGGGCCACCGGATAAACAAAACGAGCGTTAACAGAAAAATTTATTGACCAATTCTCTTTAAGCTGTGTACACATCCTCGACTTACTTCCACAATAAACGGGATAAGATAAAACGAAAAACGTACTTATCCATTGGACTGAGTCTACGTTATGAACGGCATATGTACAAGCTACTTTACGCTCGATAAAACTGAATTTAACAGTATTCGTATAATCTCTATATTTTTTGTCTACTAAATTATTATTTTGAATAGAAATTATTAAGTATGCGCTTTGTCAAAAAAGAATGTTAACAGGTATGTTGATATCGTCAATTATATTGACGTAATTGTTTCTAATATATTTATATATGTACACACATATACATATTACATTTATTTATATAAATCGCGTTGAATCATAACCAAAAAAATACTGCTACTCAACATAAAATGATCAATTTTTTCACCAGCAATCTGATTGTCACCTACATAGCGCTAAAATGTTTATAAATCAGCATCAAGTTATTCCCAAAGTGCAATCTGCACGTATCCTTACCGCGACCGTAACGTTTTACGATACGGCCGCTGTCGAGCTAAATTGGCGTCAATATGAGCGAAGTTGGCCCAAACGGCCCGAGTAAGCCACCTAAGTCCAGATAGAGACCCAACTTCGGTGAGCACCGTTAATTTCAAAGATATGACCTTTTTATTTTACGATAATTGCTTAAAAAATTCTTTAAAGTAGATGAATTGTAGAGATATAATTTTTTATACAGATTTTGAGTATGTTGAAAAGGAAATTAAACGTTCAAAATCATATGCAATTCCAATAAACGCCAAAATTTTAGCAAAAAAATTTTGCTTATTTATTAAATCCAAAAATTGAATAAAGGTTCGGGAAACAGTAGAATACATATATCACACTGGCTACACAAGATATATAGAACTAACTCAATTGATGTAGATTAACTAAGAATATATATACATTCTTCAAAAATTCTTCAAAAATCAAATGCCAAATTTTGTCTAACATTGGTATCTATTGTAAATCGGATCCATTTCATCTTTAATTCTGATCTACGTTCGTGAAGAAACATGAGAAAGACTCTCACAAATTAACATTTTTCATCCCCATCCAAAAATTCTGCACCATCAATTACTGCGCCGCTGATTGTTTTCTCAATAAATCTAACGACGCGATGCCGTCTTAACTCAAATTGCCTTTCAACAAAACACCCTTAAGTATAATTACACTCAAATTTATTGACTGTCTCTGTGACATTATTGAAAAAAAACCTTAAAAAAACCCTCATTAATTTCGAGTAAGACGTGGCTCGACCGCCGCCAAGTAAAGAGCAGCGAGCAAACGAACATTAACAAAAATTTGCCTGATATAAACATGTAAACATCTACATATTCAATATCTTCATATTGTGTTCATTGATTAGCTATTAAGTTATCGATAACAGAAATGCGTTTGATACGTGTATTAATTAATTAACATTTTAATACTTAATAGCTATGAAAATTTGTAAAAATTTGGGTACGTTTGCAATGTTTGGTTCAAAATATGATAAGAATTTTCAAACGGCTCCGCAATACGACGGTAATAAACTGCGCACATTTATAAAAACAAGAGTATGTCAAAAGGCCTTAAATAGCTCATGTCTTTACCTTAAAATATTCGTTATAAACATTGGAATGATGTAATATATAATCAAATACTCGAATAATAAAAAATACCTGAACTTGATAGACACAGGTTTTTAAAAATTTGGGACCAGAAAGTTCGATGACTATTTATTTAAAAATTTATTGATATTTTACCTCTTAATTCCTTCCAGTCACCATATTTGTAGCTAATTTTTCAATAATGTAAGACATAGTTAAATGAAGATAATATTCTCGTTTATTAGTATAACAGCTAGTAGTGGCGCTAGTTCTTAGTATATCTTGAACTTTAAGTAGCATTTTGTCTTCTGACTTATTTGTGTGTGGAGCCCCAAATTAGAGAACTTTTGTCCCCACTTTATTAATATTCATTTAAACTTCAGAAGATTTTAGTTGAGATTAAGTTTTTTCACCGCACCCTATTGTACTATTTTCGGGACTCCCAAACTTAATACATTCATCATAGAAAAGCTTTGTTTCGTTTTATGCGGTTGATATATTGTTCCGTATTAATATTGTTGCGTTACGTCATTACCATTGCCTTAAATATTTTAATTCGAGAACTGCAAGTGAATGTTTTGGTATTTTTTTGTTTTTTATTTCTTTACTCACAAGAGTCTGAAGAGTGTATAGTTAACCTTAATGTGTTGAAAGCAGTACAAACAATTCAAACTTCGTTATAAAAGAGTTACTTTAACCCCATAACAGTTGACTAAAATGAAAATATTTCTCTACAATTATTTGGTTGGTTTAATATGAATAGTCATAAACATAGAAAATCAAACTAAAACTTTGAACGTATAAAGACCAGATCTCGTAAATTAAAACTAGAAAGCAATTATCCAATCTACCAAAAATGCCTCACTGGACTATTTAAAGAATCACCCCCAAACCCTGCCAGATTTCACAAAAAGTGACTGTTGGCGTGATAGATACGTATTCTGTTTAGAGTGACAGGGACATTGATTTTCGACATTTTAATTTCAGGTTAAATAGCAATGTTCCCTCAACAGAAGTATTTTTGTTGGAATATTTTAAAATCCCTCCCGCTCTTGCTGGTGATGGAAATGCAAAGGTATTTGTCAGAGGACAGCGACATGACAGATGACTTGAATTCATTCAGAGACTCGTAAATGGATTTTAGTTTCGGTCTAGCACTTGAAACGTGTTCTGCAGAGTGTGATTGAGTTCTTCTGTGAGTGGAAGCATTTACTGCTGGAGTGCTAATAATAGAAAATCTCATGTCATCGAAGTAATTTCTCTGCTATACATATAAGAAAACCAAAAAAAAAATATAATTAATTACCAATATGACATAT
>DWEI01003988.1:0-12158 GCA_018245875.1 Mysoria ambigua | reverse complement strand
GGGGTAGAGGCGCATCTGTGGTCGACTTATCTGAGGTTGATCACAGATGTCCATGGGCGGCAGTAGCCACTTTCCATTAGGTGGACTGCGTGCCCGTCCTGTATTTCCTTATTATAAAAAAAAAACTTGTATCCCGACAAGGGTCGGGAAATGTGTTCTTAGCCCCCTCCGATACGATACCAAATTACTTTAAGTATATTCCCAGTACGTAATGAGTGAACTCGGTTGAGGCTTGGCTGCAAAATGTCGCTGAAATGAGACGCAGTCGACGTCCTCAATCTGTATTTCTCTAATCTTTCTAAATCACTCATCGCCGCATCAGCTCTGCATCGTCGACATTTTTTACGGTTGAACTATTTCGAAATGCTCTCTATAATAACAGAAAACATGCAGTACGATTTCTTGTATACAATTCTACTCTATTTGTACGCTTAGAAGCATGCAACAACCTGGTTTTTATTTTTCGTAATGCTTCCTCGTTTGTGTATAAATTATGAACTGGAAAAGTAAGTTATGTGCACATGTGCTGCAGCGTTCGGATAGCAAGATATGAATTTTAAAATTTGATAGTGTCGTCGAAAATTGTACAGCTCGTAGGATTTCTTAAGAAAATATTCCGGACAAAACAAAAGATGGGCTGTAAATAGTAATTTATTTGAAACATAATGTGTATACGCTTGATATATTTAGATCAGATTTCAGGTACCTTTTGAACACGATGTCTCTCTACCTTAATAGTTTAACGGTGTCGCTGAGTCAAAGCAATTCCACGTTTTAATCGTACCCTTATTAGATAACGTCTCCTCTCAACAAAACAGTTTTCAAGATATAAATAGTGTAGAAAATGAAAACAAATGATGAAGAACTTTTTTTAATAACATTTAACAATATTTACGGATAATGTTTACGAAACAAGAAAATCTATCGTATATATATACATGTTTCTTTGCGACAGTTTACTACAAGCTTGATAGGCTAAGGTTTAGCTGTTATCCCGCTTGATAAAGCGACTGAGACTTCTGAAGATTGACTTTTCTTGGGAAAGTCTTATGATAGCGCTGTGGTTTACTATTAACGACTAGTTAGGTTTACATTGATTTATAGTTGAACTCTTTTTTAAAACACCCATCACTGAAAAGACGGAGCGGGCTACGGCTTCGAGTCAGCCCACTGTAGTCTGAGACAGAATACTAAAGTGAGTTAACTACAACGAGTGCATTATTTAAAAGCACCTCTTCGAACAGCGAGCCGGAGTTCCCGAGCGCCGCGTCAAAGGCTCCACACCGGGGGGCGTATCGATCGCGCTCCGCGCGCGGCGCGCAGACATCGCAAACATCCTGCGAGACGCCGAAACTCAACGATTGACTTGGACGCACCTTTTGCCGCGTTCATTACAGAAACGGCCGACGGTATCGTCCCTCTATTTAATGTTCCATTGTTACGTCACGCGCTTTGGTGATGTCGCGTTGAAACCAAACGCAGCGTTGCATGATATTCTAGTCGTTAAGTGGATAATATCATGAAAATTAGTCGTAATTATTATTATTCGAAACATAAACGACTTTTCGTTTGCAGAGGGATATTTATTTTACTCATAACACACAACAATCACAGATGTTACCTTTATAATCGAAAAAGTTTCGATGGATTATATACCACGATAGCACTAAGACTAAGCAGACACAAAAACACCAATATTAAACACTAAGACTAAACATTCACTACTAAAACACTTCATTTGTTAATGATATATCTCTACATCTCTACATTTTATTTGTTGTGTGTGCCTCAACTCTGAATGAATGTTTTCTCCATTTCTATCTAAACGCGATCTTATTTCAATACAAGACCATCTGACCTTCACATTTGACATTCACATCTGACGTTTTAATTCGAACAAACTAACAGCCCATTCATCAGAGCACTGACAATCTTAAATTAACCGAGATCAACAAACATAAAGCCCAATCGCGGGGTCGTTAGTCACAGCGACGGGGAGTTAATTACGGAAAATCGTTCATTTCACCGTGGCCCAAACACGCTGTACCAACGCTGTGTTGGGGTCTTCAAGACAAAGGAGACAATCGGTTCCCAATAGACGTACATTTGGCCTGAATCTAGTGTACGGTATTGGCCGCTTGAGAAATGTATCAACTACGAGAAGATTTGCCTCCTACAACTTCGGACATCTCGCCGTTCAGTGAAATGTGACGATACAACAGACAAACAAAGGAACCGAACAGTCTCATAGTGACCATTGTTCCTCTCCAGACGACTCCTTCGATGGGGATTGCTTTTATGTTTACCGAAGAAATTACCAAGGATTTTTTGTACAAGCCCCGCCTCCTGGTGTATCTCTGCAAAATAATATTACGTCACCGTAATAAAGCATTATTATATATAGTTCGTTAGTGGAATGATCGTAAGGGCGACTGCTGTTTGCTCACACACGAATACTTTTTCCTTGATCTGACATCAACTCGAATCCGCTGCGAGTTAGGGAAAGATTAAGTATTATTAGTCACTGACTATTAATATTAGCTGGCGCCATGTTCCTGCTTTATTTAGTGCGACGGAAATATGCGCGTTATCTCCACTACTTCATACTTTATATATTGCAGGTTTGGTGATTTTTGCATTCATGCTTATTGTTTTCAGAAAAAACGTTACAAAAAGCTATGGCGGTACGGTGTGTTATCTAAACATAAGTGTTATTTCAAGATTATGGCTCCGAAATCTAATTTAATTTATCCGTATTTGACTTTACTTCACATAAGATTACCACAATAGTTAACGTTACATTTGTTTAACATTACTTACTTTACTTAATATTTACAAGAACAAGTGCGTATCATCTATAAATATTTCAGCCTCAATATTTTTATTTAAAGTTATATAATAATTATTAATAAATCTTGGAGCATCTCCACACACGGCCATCTGATCCCAAAGTAAACGTCAAGAGAATTTGTGGTATGGTAACCAGACGGCTGGTAAACTACATATATACATATAAATATATACTTAAATAGATATTTTTTTAACACCCAGACACATATCGAATACTTGTACTCGTCACGCAAATATTTATTCTGGGTGAGAATCGAACCTACGACCCGCGGCGCAACAGTCAGGTTCACTAACCCCTGTACCAACGGGCCAGTCAAATCCAGTTATATCTAAGTTTATTTTGTAGTTGTCTAATTCATTGCTTATTTTTGTGATAATTATGTTTATTATAAGAAACAAGATTTTCAATGGATAAATTACAGCTGCCGCGGGTTAAATTCTCTTGTTTAATTAACTTTGTTGACTCAATCGCTTAGCGGAATTTATCACTTAATATTTTGATCTCAACCTCCCAGTACAGAAACTTATTTCAGATAATTAACTCTGAAACAGTTTAATAGTTTAATGTACAATATCATCAAGAACAAGTAAACCGCTAAGTAAGAATTAACAAAGTGCAGAACTTCAGAAATTTTTAAATTTTAAAGTAACTTAACAAGTTATATCGTCACATCAGGTTCATTACTGGGTAGGCGGAGATCACGAAGTGTGAAATACATATACTTACATATATTCAATACCATGAACACTTCCGTTTTTCGTTTGACGCGCCAATAAACGGTTCGAATTTCGAACGGACGCCATTTCCGACGCATCGCCCGCTCACAAGATTCCCATTTTGGTGCGCGCCCACACAACAACCTCACAAAAGCCACGGCTAATATAATGCGGTGTGAATTGAGGGCGCCCTTCTCGCATTCACATCTAGTGAACAGCACCGCTCGCCTCCTTACGCTGACAAAAGAGAGAAAAACTGTCTAGAGACGCCGTCGCCGCGCGAAGGACGAATGAACGCGGCCGACGCACGACGACCGCGATAAGTTGCGAGGCGCGTGCTCTGAGTGTAATTTTTAATACTGATTTCTTTATTCGCACCTCGTAAATCATCCCTTCGACGGAGCCCGCCGCGTTTCGTTATGCCCGCGCGCCGCTGTGTGTCACAACATATGTAATATGATAATGTTACCGGTGGGCATACTTGAGTGATGAATGTTGTGGATAGAATATTCGACGCTCAGCGTTCTCTGCCTACAATGGAAGATACTCCGGTGTGCCGATGTAATGATAGCGTAACAACACGCCTGTGTTCCCCGAAGTGGTAGGCAGAGGTATGTGAAACACTTCCACGTTTCACTAGTATTATAAGTGTGGGTCGGTTGGCCGATAATAACACTGTATCAGTTAATAACTGCTTATATTTCACTATGGATCTGGGCAGCCTAACAACTCAGACCTTCAAATTATTTTAAATGAAGGGCCCTGTGATATCATCTAACCCTCCTTATATACAAAAGGTTGAGTTATCACAACGAGTCAATATAGTGCTTAATTAATGAACAATAATTTGTATTCATGAATAATAATACTAGTTTATGTAATTATGATCAACTTAAATCAATTATTAATATATATATATATAATTATTCAACTATTGGCTGTGTTGCCAGTGATGTGTAACACAAGTTACGTTTACGTTCCACATTGGACTAGGTGGTGGTGGTGATGAGTCTGTCGCCATTCGCCGGGCACATCCAGACTCCAAGCCATTACTAGAAATCTTAATAAAAAATTCTAAGTTACATCCAACAGCACCAGAGCCGGGGTTGTACCGAGACCTCTCGGTGGGCAGTCGTGCTCGTAAACTCTCCGACGACGAGGCAATTTCTACAACTTATAGTAAGATTGGCCACTGGTGAAACGCAGGAGTGTAATACACTTCTCTGCCTAACTCTTAGAGGATTACAGACGTGACGTTAGAAGTTTTTTATAATAATATTGTTATCATGCAATTGTCAGGTAACACAACTAAATGTTTATTTATATAAATGTTTATTAAATGTTTATTTATATAAATGTTTATTAAATGTTTATTTATATAAATGTTTATTAAATGTTTATTTATATAAATGTTTATTAAATGTTTACTTATATTAAACCTGCAATATATAAAGTATCTCGTAGTGGAGATAACGCGCATATTTCCGTCGCACTAAATAAAGCAGGAACACGACGCCAGCTAATATTAATAGTCAGTGACTAATAATACTTAATCTTTCCCTAACTCGCAGCGGATTCGAGCCGATGTCGGATCAAGGAAAAAGTATTCGTGTGTGAGCAATACTAAGTTATTAGCAAAGATAGACTGAACATGTACAATTCCTAGGGTGTGTGACTGCCTCGTTAGTCGAGTTGGTTGCAAGGGCGACCGCCGATCGAGAGGTCCAAGATTCAATTCCCGGGACTTTTCCTTTTTCTAATTGACACTTCCTGGTTGCGGCTCGGCGTGTGTTCCAAAGTGACTTAAACGTAACTGGTGAAACTTGGTAGTGATCTGCATTCCTCCGCCCACCTCTTCGGGGATCACAGGCGTAATGTTGTTTATATTATAAATGATAGGAAAAATTTGTTTAAGTTGCCATGGCCGTATTTATATTATGTGAAAAAAAAATATTAGTTTACTGTTTAAACAAACCAGCTCTTGTATATGGATATCAATATGTAGACATGAGTTAAGATTTCTCTTATTGATCTAATAATTTATCTAAGCTCCGTTATCATCAATGAGTTTTCGTTTGAAATATTAAACAATTTATCATTAGTTTCGATAATAACGTAAACCCTCACCGATGTGACCAATTTTTAATATTTCATTGCTATGTTATGACATTTATTATAATAAACTGCACGGCAAATATTTATTAAACTTGGGGGCATTCCAACTTTTACGCTCGTAAGTAATGATTTTATGTTCTGGGCTCGATGTACGAAACATACAAGGGTCGCCGATAGACCAGGGGCAAGAAATTAGATTTTTAAAATGAACTTACTTTTTGTACGTCCTTTGAATGTTTGTCTGAAGGCCATCGATCGAGTGCTTACAGGCGTGACGAGACACGACGTCCCAAGTTCGATGCCCAGGCCGGGCAATGCACTAACGGATTATTTTAACATGGAATCCCTAACATCACCTAACAGCTCTCATTTGTGGTATTTGGCTTCACAGCTTATTTCATGGAGAATTGTTTCAAATAATAGGACTTCTTGTTTAATTTGAAAGCGTATCTCATTGACTGGCTTGAAAAGGTTTGTTGCACTGTCGGAGATAATCTCCGCTCGGAACATCTTTCATCCACACCAAATAATAGACGCAAGGCGTAGGATTACACTAATGGCGCCCGCGGAGAAATAATAATAATAATATATATAATGATCTCCACACACGGCCACCTGATCCCAATCTGATCTCTTGATACTTAAAGAGAGCTTGTGGAATGGTAACCGGACGGCTGATACACTACATATATACTTAAATATAATTTTTATTACACCCAGACACAGAACAAATACTCATCACACAAATATTTATTCTGGGTGGGAATCGAATCCACGACCCCCGGCGCAACGCTCACTACACTAACCTCTGCACCAACCACCCAGTCAAGTTGTATAGACGTTTTATTTTAAACGCTATGTCACAGTGAATGCAAACATAATAAAAGCTACAGTTACAAAACAGATAAAAGTTAACTTAAAGTTAATATAAAATCACGCCTGTAATTCCCGAACATATACGTAACTGGTTAATCGCGGGAGTGTTCTGTATTCCTCTGCCTATCTCTTTGGGGATTCCGGGCATGATGTTACGTTATGCAAATTTATTTGAGTTTGTATATACCTAATTCACAAAATCTTGGTTTTAATTATGTTGGTTACAAATAGCATTAGCGATTGGGAGGTCCTGGGTTCAAATCCCGGGTCGAGTAGGTACTAGCAGATTTTTCTAATTAAAATTTTATAGTAGTGACTCAAATCCTGGAAATGAGCTCGGTGTATGGCAACAGGCTAACCATTTATTCCATGGAGGGACATAAACGTATCTGGTGAATCGTGGGGTTTATTTAACATTCCTCTGCCTACCTCTTCAGGGATTACAGCCGTGATGTTAGGATTATGTATGTTCATTGTACAACATTATTATCCTATTTATAATATTAATGTCAATATTGGAAATACATTCGGGAGCTATCAAAACGATATTTAGACGTATTAATACGTCAAGGCACAGATAAATTCAAATGTGGAACGAAAATTTGAGTACAAATCGCAAACCCTGCCACTCCGTGACACAAGTGACGTACGCCTCGCCGACCGGCGAGCGGCAGGCATATCGCGACAATAATGATGTCATTTCCGCCGTCGACGAACGCCTGAACGCATCGCGTCGGCTGCCGTTGGATCGTACTTCGACCGTGTTCCAAATTCGAATATTGTAACATTGGTGTCGACTTTTGTAGCTCGCCAGTATTTTACGTATATTTGTTTACTCCGAATTTAGTGCGATACAGATTTTAAACAATAATCACTTTAATTATTTTATCGTTACTTTCAAATTATATCACAATCCATACTTATATTAAAGTATTTCAATTCAAGTATATCCAAAAATTAACGTTCAACTAAATTGTGAAAGAAAAAAAAACTTTCATAATGACCATGAATTATTATATTTTATATATACTAGATGAATACTTTAAAAGATAATGAAATCCTAGAAGTAACTGGAGAAAAAAATATTGTCCCACAAAATTTGTAACCTGCGAACTGACATTCACTTCACAAGAATTTCGAAGGTTCACTTTCACCTGACCCGCGGACAAGCTTTCGCGTTGCACTTCGCTTTTATACATCTTAAAGGGAATTGAAATAAAATTTTAATGATGACTTATGACAACAACATAAAGGTTTAATGAATATAGACGAATACAAAAATCTAAAACGGAAATAGACATTTCGCTCTACCTAAATAAAAAACATATTACTCTGCATTGCCAATAAATATTTTGAATCATTACATAGAATAAAATAAATTACTTGATGGAAGATTTAAACATTAACATATAGAAAACACTTACAATACTGTAGGTATACGCTTTAGTAAAAGATTCCATAACAATTCGAAACCTCATCTTTAATTAGGGCATATATTTAATTTAAAATTGTCAGCCACACATTACGACAGAGTTGAAATAACAGCAAATTCTCACACAAATACCAACATGTAGAGAAACTTCTAGAATACGTATAAAAAATTCCCTATTAGATATAAGCGTGTCTAGGAATCAAACTTGGAACATACTGCGCCGCAGACCGACTCGACATTTCCGCTATTTTTCCAAGCATTCTCTAAACATTACCTAATTATAGGCTAGATTGTATGTACAATTGAATCATTAGTTTATTTCATTCCTTGACAGCAATAAATATATACCTATAAAGCATTTTCTGACAAATGTATTTCTACAGATTTTGAGATAATCTCTTTTTATTCTGTAAACTATAAGAAACATGGGTTATTCAAATTGTAAATTATGTAAAGCATATTTAAATAGATTTAGTTTACAAAAACGAAAATTCACAAATTATACGCTCTATGTCCAGCCTCGCGTACTCGTCGTAGTTCAATCCTAATTTCTACAAATATAAAAACTGTTATCTTAGGTGTTTTTTTTAATATTTCATAAGTATATTCTTGATGTATGAAATCTACCAGGCCGCCCTTGACAAACGAGGAAAGTGGCCCGTTTTACAACGGTAAAACTATTAAAGGGTCGAAAAAAATAAATAAATCGTAATCAATCTGTGTTACCATTAAGCCGCGGAAGAGCCCTATCATCCTCAAACTTGTCTACTCGGCTTAAATAGCGCCGTCAACTCGATCAGCTTTATACGAAACAGATCAATCGGCCAACTACCGTTCGCGGCCGCGATAACTTCAACAATAAATGTCATTCATACCTAAAGGGTTCCAGAAAACATTTGAAACAAATTCCAACTGTATTTCCCTTTGAAATATCTGTCATTGTTAGCGATTTGCGACTCCGACCGATGCTCAGTACGCTTTAACGCAACAGCCCTCTAAAGCGTTTCCGCCCTCGGAGCTATTTTATCATCTTCCTGCGTAGATTGCAGTCAGTACGCCAATTTCTGGTTCTACCTCAGCATTGGCGAATGCGTTTTGAATTTGCGGCGTCTCGGCCGGTATACAACCCCAGATTTAACTAACGCATAATCAAACTGTTAATACCGCAATTGTGTTTATTAAAAATATATAGATTATCAAATAATTCATTCAACTTGTACAGATAGCAGCACGAATATATTGTAAACATGATAATTTCAGAATTCAGTGCACGAAATGTTTAACTTGACTCATTATGAAAACCTGCTCCAGTCGGCCAAGTTTTCATTAGCCGCATTCAATTTTCAACTTAGATGGAGTTGTTGGAGATGAATGTTTATACGAAACAAAACGTTTCAGTAATTAAATATGATTATGTTTAATGTAAATTAGTCAGTTTACTACTGTTATCGTCTAGCTTGGTCTCTTCCAGGCTGGTCAGACCGAGCCGAGTGTCGTTGTTATGCCTCGTTGGTCGTGTCGGTTGCAAGTGCGACTGCCGATCGGGAAGTCCCCGGTTCGATTCCTGGGTCGAACACTATAAAATTTTCTTATTTAGATTTTCTAGTCCAGACTGCCTCGTTGGTCTTGTCGGTTGCAAGTGCGACTGCCGATCGGGAGGTCCCCGGTTCGATTCCTGGGTCGAACGCTACAAGAAAAAATCTATTTTTAATATTTACTACTGGAAAATCTAAGTAAGAATTCTGGTAGTGGTTCGGAGTCTGGATATGTGCCCGATGCATAGCAATAGGCTCATCGCCTATAACATAGTGGGACGTAAACGTAACCGGTGATACGTAGGTGTGTTCTGCATGCCTCTGCCTACCGCTTCGGGGATTACAGGCGTGATGGTACGTTACGTATTATTCACAAGAATTTATAAATATTTACTGTAACACAGGCTCTGCCTAATTTACGATCAGATACGGTCGGGTGTTGAGAGCGCTCAGGATATTTGTCAATGCTAGTACACCAATTGTATTTAAAAACTACGTAACATCACGCCCGTGATCCTTGAAGTGGTAAGCGGAGGAATGCAGTAGTTTTAATTTGGAACTCGATAAGTCTGATATTAATTGGAATATATAGAAGAAAAAATTGTTTCCCAAATAAAAACCTATGCGAATTTAACCCTTATATATATTACCTCATATTTGTAAGTTATAGACGATTACAGCGAGTGTATTTTTAATTTAATTATTAGCAGAATACATTTATTATCACGGACGCATGTAAATTAGCATAATGTTTATAAGGACAACGCCTCAGAAACGCGAAGAAAATGCTTCGGCCTATCAAATTAATTGATAATGTTTACTTATCGACACTCAAATGTTAAAATGGACGAGACATTTGAATTTTTAATCATTAATGACGGATTTTCGATATGAAGCCATACGTTTTCAAGCGGAGCCAAGTCGACTTTATAGTATTCACTGTTTACAATCGCGCGTAATGGAGAACTCAAGATACAGTCTATTATAACACACTCTCGCGTGCATATATTCATAAGTTAGACGCAATTTGTTGCAAGTAATAAAATAACATGACTAGTTTACAGTTTTTTTTTTATCTCCATCTAAGCGTCGCGTCACTTACACGAGTAAATAAGGTTATAACGACTGTTATAGAGATGAAACATGGCTCAGGTTATTATTAACCAGCTGATACTCGCACTAGTTTAAACTCGCGACTTCGTCTGTGCTATTAACGATATCAACAACATAATTTCTGTGAAAGTATAAAAATAGAAAAATATTAAAAGGAAAAATATATACGGTTAATTATAGAGTTTAGTTTAAATTAAAATGTCGTAATATTATTGTGGGTAATGTCCAAGTGTATATTAAGTAAAACAAAATAAATCTAAATGCTGAATCGTGGGAATGTACTACAGGCCTTTGCCTACCTCTTCGGGGATTACAGAGAGGATGTTACATTTTTGACCAAACTCTGTTTGTTAGTTTTGTATGACGCGTACACCATGGCAAACCTCTGTCATTTTATTTATATACATTCAAATAAATTTCATAATCGCTCCATGTCTCTTATAGACTGCGTAAACACTCAATGCCCAGTATCTCCATCATGAAAAACTGATGTGCTTCTGATATATTCAACGTTCAGTTCATACACTTGCGCTGAAATACATACTCTGGCGTAAATGAAGTGACTTCATGCCTGTAATCCCCGAAGAGATAGGCAGAGGAATGTAGAACACTCCCATGTTTCACCGGTCACGATTACGTCCCACTATGTAATAGGTGGTGAGCCTATTACCTTGCATCGGGCACATAACCAGACTTCGAACCACTTCAAGAAAATCTGAATTAGAAAATGTTTGTAGTGTTAGACCCCGGAATCGAACCCGGGAGCACCCGATCGGCAGCCGCAGTACCAACCAGCACGACCAACAAAGCAACATACTCTGACTATATACCTACATATAAAAAAATATATTAGGTATATAACTTCAGTCCAAATAACAAATGACTAACTATTTATATCTAACTTAACTTCAACGTATCTACATAATTAAATAGGTATTTCCAATAGGTATTTATATCTACATAATTAAATAGGTATTTCCCAATTATTTCGTAAACTCGTGAAACATAACAAAACAAAAACCGTCAAAAGCAACATCTTTTCCCCTTGATAAATAATTAACAATTGTTATATTCTAGTTACGAACAAAAAAATAAGGCATCGTTCCCTTTAAGGGGAAATTTTGTTGTTAATAGCTTATTCATTGTGTCGATAACAACGCGATTCGCCCGCTGTTGAATACGAGTCGTTAATTGTCTCCGGCGAGGTTCGATCAACAACACGAGGGTTTCCTTCACGCTGCCCCAAAAACAAGGGCTTCCCTTTGATGTTCGGGCATTACGTTATTTTTGAAACGTGGCAGAGGAAAATGTCACGTGTCAAATACCTTCGACTTAGATATAATAGGTTAATACTGTTTATTTTTACAAATATGTAAATGGAATAGGCCAAATATTGGCTGATGGGGGAGACAGAAGTCTCCGAAACCGGCGTGCGTGTATGATAAGAGTTATGAGTGTGGAGGAGGCGCGGCAGGTCTGTAAGGATAGAGATATTTGGCACTCCGTGCTCTCTGCCTACC
>DWEI01003987.1:0-12158 GCA_018245875.1 Mysoria ambigua | reverse complement strand
GTCTTTATATTGTATCTAGTATAAACTCAGGTTCATACTACAATTTATGTTAGAAAAATCTAACAGTACACACTCAAGTCAGTCATTATTGCCACCACTCAACCGAATAATGTATTGAGGATTTTTTTCATTAGGTAGTGGTAGAAATATGAATGTATTTTGCGGGTGATAACAGGTATAGTCTTTAGTTAAAAACAGTGGAGATTTAGAAATTAAAATGCTATTTTCACTAACAACATTAAGTAGTGTAAGTAAGTTAGCTGCAAGTATACACGGAAATGAATAAAAAGAGCTATACTCGACTATATTCTCAACAGTTCCTTGTATTTTATATTTTCCATTTAATAAATTATATCCTGAATTAGGTTAATAAGATAGGCGGGTGGCTTTATATGAAAGGTTGTCTTAGGTTATGATTAAATAAGAAAAAAAAATTACCGGGTCTTCACTGCTAAAACTAACAACGTAAGCAATTTTCACGCGAGGCATTTGTGGTTTTTTGAATTGACTTAAGAAGAAACCTGTTATTCTCTCATATTAGACATTCCTTAATATCATTATGTCACAACAAACATTGCATGTTGGTTTCCTCTCTGCGGTTTTGTTGTCAATGTCAAATTAATTGACAGCTCACGTCTAGGAACTATTCTCTTGTTATCTTATAATTTATGTATCTGACTCATTTAGCGTTGTATATGTTTATGCATTCTTATGTCAAATTACAAACTTCTTGCAGATGTATATAAATTTAATAGTTTCCACAAATATATAGTTAGTACAAAAATAAAAGTAATATTTTGATGTAGTATATCGATGTCGTCTCGCTGAAGAATACTTTTCTACTAATTCGCGCCGTTCCTGTGCCCCCGCACACCTCCCCTTTCTTCGCCTGTCCGCTGGAATCCGCGGTTCGCGGCAACACAAAATGCGCGGGAAATATCGCGCTTTTGGCGCGAACATATGGCGCGATCGGCGGCCAATCATATGCGCGGAAAGTTTGTTGTTTAGGCGCGACAAGCGTATTTATAATTGTTTAACGAAATACATAATCTTTCTCAGGAAAAGTATTTTAATTCAATTGTGCAATGTACAGTGTGTGTTTTTTTTCAATTTAAATCAAGTAAGACCGATATTTTTACGTCGTGTTTGTGTAAAACCTGTTAATACGTGTTTAGTAAGAGATTAGGATGGCATCTTGATATTAGATTAATTTTCTGGGTGAGCGACAGAAATTTGGACAATTTCATTATTAGAGACAAATACGCATGTAAATACAGCTATAGCAAGTTTATTTATTATTGTGAACAAGTTTCCAATAGTCTCTCAATTGTTTTCTGAGAGGGTTATTTATTAAGCGCTTTTTTGGATGGAAGGCTTAAAGAATGGAAAAGATGTCGTCGATCACGATGGGCATCAGTCCGTTGGCGTCACATATGGATTAGCAGTATTGCTTATGGGGTGTCTTATCTACAAGGTGGTTCAAAAACAAGCGGAATAAGGGAAAATCTAGCTCCAGTTCATTACTGTGTCAGATATCTCAATAACAGGCGAAGCAATGATACTGAATGTACCGATTGGACAACGGCCTGGTATTTGGCCGTCCCGTATTTCTTTATCTCGATTGAAAAAATGTTATAAATTCTGTGCACGCAATTCGGGATGCCCTAAAGTGTAATATGTGGTGAAATTCCTCGGTGCAATTATCTAATACCGATACTAAATAACAATCTAAATACGCACAGATATTAATCGAGGTACTTATAGTTTGCAATGGTGCGTAATATCATGCATTTTAATATTAGAGTTATGTTAACAGTTATGCAGTCATGCGTGACAATTATACTCACTTCCTATCAATGTAGTCGCGTGATTCAATTGTTTTGTGTAATGTGGAAGAATACCGTATTCTTCCACATTTTTCCGTAACATGTAACATCACGCCCGTAATCCCCGTGGTGGTAGGCAAAGAAATGTAGCACACTTCGACGAGCGAGGCACTAATTTTAGTTGTTAGTTTTGATTATGAACCTTTCAAAACATGACATGACATCGGTATTTCTTCGAAAGGCTAGACTGAGCAGTGTAGTCGTAGAAAACTAAAAACATTGCTCGACTCCTATATCGAACTCGAACTTTAAAAATGTTTATATATTGTTGAGCAGTACTGAACTGAACGTTTGTACTGATAAAAGCCTAACATAACACCTGTAATCTCGGAAGAGGAAGACAGGGGTGTACAGTGATGCCATGCGCCGGAGCTGTAACGAGACTCCGAGGTACCGCGGGCTCCGGGGCACGCGCGCGGGCCGGCCATTGCCGCCGCTGCGTGCGTTTAGCGTTGCAGGGGGCTCCTGCAATATTGCGGTGTCGTCTGGGTACCTCCTGGTGACAGTGGGTACTGGCGTAGGTAATGATATTAAATGATGTTGTTTATGTATAGAGTTGGGCATTTTATTTTATACATGGCTTAAATATACATTGCGATAAGTATTTTACGTACATGACTCGTGGTGACACTTAATTACAAATCAAATAAATTAATGTAAAAGAAACGGTGGCGGTTCAATAAATATTTATCTCGTTATTAGTGTGATTGTATTCGTAGCGAAATTTAAACAATATTATGCTCTATCTTAACTACTATTTTTTTTTATTATTTAAATTAAATTTTATGTTCCGTTTTGGAAATAACCCTTACTTACCATTACACTTAACATAAATAAATCTTTTTAATAATTTGCTATATGTACAAAAATTAAAGATTTACTAAGTTTAGAACAGTTACGAATCCTACCTAAGTGTTAGACTTTGGCACGTCGCATAGTGCTAATGCAATTAGCTGAAGGTACAGAGGAGCAGATCACCACCAGTTCAGCCTAACGTTGATCAGCCAGTTTGTTGGTCAGTCTCTGACAATCTTGTATTTGTGGACCCTGATGATGACCGGGTCCTGCGGCTGGGACGCTTGGCGCGCCGGCTTCTGTCGGTAGGAGTAGCCGCCGCTCTCGTTGGGGCGGGCGTACACGATGACGGGGGCGGGCGCCTCGTGGTCGTCGTACGCGGGGCCGGAATGCTTGGTGTACTTGGACGAGGTCGAGGAGGAGGCGTAGGTCGGCCGCTCGTAGCCGTCCGGTTCGTAGGAGTACGCGTACTCGGGCTCGTACAGGTACTGGTGGCGATGGCCGGGCCGCGCGTGGTAGCGGTAGGCGGGCGCGCGCGAGGCCGGGGCCAGCAGGCGCAGCACGGGCGCGCGCTCGAGCGGCGCCAGCGCGGCCACGCCCACCGGCTCGTACTGCTCGCCGAACGCGTCCGCGTACACGCCGAACGCGCTGCGGCGCCGCGCCGCCTCCAGCAGCGGCTCCGCGCCGCACGCGCCCGCGCACAGCACCAGCACCAGCAGCTGCTGTTCGAGCCTCATTAAACATTGACCGAGCTATCCCTTTATTATTCACACGGTTGTTATTAAAAGTTATTTATGGTATGGGGTGTTTTTATCCATTATTAAAATCGTATCTGTTGTGATCACGGTGCAATTGTGTTCTATATACACCTGTACAATCGGTTACATCTTTGTTGACGCTACTGGAATATGACAGTTTATAATACGTTATTTTAATATCTAAATAGCATTCTTGCAGCCTATGCTGAGTGCACTGACTCATAGGTAGTTATGACTGAATGAAATATGTATGTAAAATGGATTAAAAAGGTATGACAATGGACATAATGTTAAAGTATACATTTAGTGGAAACAGCTTTTGGAAATAAATAAATAAATATCATAGGACATCTCCACACACGGCCACCTGATCCCAAAGTAAGCGTCAAGAAAGCTTGTGGTATGGTAACTAGGCGACTGATAAACTACATGTATACATATAAATATATACTTAAATAGATATTTTTTTACATCCAGACACAGAAGAAATACTTGTGCTCATCACACAAATATCTATTCTGGGTGAGAATCGAACCCACGACCCGCAGCGCAGAGTGAGGTACACTAACCGCTGCACCAACGGGCCACTTAGTTGCCAGTCGGAATGAGCAAGCACGAGAGGTGTTATTTGCGTTATCTACTAGTGTAAATGTATGTTGGTGGACTCACAATGCGCTCCATGCGTCCGGTGGCAGCGGGCAGCGCGCGCGGCCCTCGACGGCGCACTGAGCGCGCGCCGCGCGGCGGCTCGCCGCTGGGAGCGCGCGGCCGGGTGGCGGCGCGGTCAGGTAGCGCGTGTAATAAATCGTCCACTTCCCCTGTCATTGAGATAGTCAATCAGTATGAAATAGGTTCTTTGTTAAACAGATATGATATTTTTTCATGTTTAATTACTAATTGTGCCCCGCACATTCATTAAATAACAGAAGAGGTAGGTAGAGGAGTGCAGCACACTTCCACGACTGGTGAACTTGGAAGGTAGAAAGTCTAAATTAGAAAAGTTCTATAGTGCCAGACCCGGGAATTGAATCCAGGACCTTCTGATCAGCAGTCGCGCTTGCAACCGACACAGCCAACGAGGCAGTCAATGTTCATTAAGTAAATTAAAGAAATAATTAGCAATACTTCAGCGCAGACCATATGATGATGATATCTTCACGCCGAGTCCCTTACGGGGTAGGCAGAGAGCAGACCATATTTTTCATTAATATTACTGATCGTAAAGACTCGAGTGAAGTGTTAAATGGGGTGCACGAAAGGAGCCTCGGCGAGCGGCGACTATGTCTGATCCAGTACGAGCGAGCATGCACCGCTCGGCGCACCCTGGATTTGCGACTAATGCTGTCCCCACGGTGGCTCAGCATCAACATGGACAGCTGTTGAATTGTCTCAATTGTATGTTGCAAGCTTCAACTGTGTCTCCAAGCACCCCGTGCCAAGTATCTGTGACCACACAGACGCGCCATGCTTCCCCCACGTTAAACAATCACTTCATCGAGAGCGGGTCCAGCCTTTATGATGCGTTTATTTTACAATAATGTTTTTGCCCTCAAGAATTTATATTAACGTTATTGTTATATGAGTCAAATAATATGTATATTAAATTAATTAAATATTGAAAACGCTTAAGTAAAATCTATATTGTGGTGAAAACTTACAAAAACATTGTTTAACTATTTTGCATTAGTCTTGAACATAGCTCTGGGGGTCGCAATACCCATGAACCCCCCCCCCCCCCCCACCTGGATACGTGGACACTGGTAAGTGTGTATTCCGCCCACCAGTCATACGTACATAAGTAGCACTAGAGATGTGTGCACCGTACACAAATCTCGTGCCATGAATAGGTACGAGCGATCGGAAAAAAATAGTGAAAACCGACTTTGCATACGATCGTTGTGCGATAAATGGAATATGCATTGATATCGTAGTTCGTTCGTCGGTACCGGCGGTGGCTTCCGCGTGGCGCGGCGCGCCCGCGAGCTCCGTGCACGGGGACGGTAAAAGTGGCATTAGCAAAGGCGTACGAGTCATTAATTCACACCCGGCTGTATAATGCTGAGAGTTTTCATGTTCTGCGTGTAATATTGTTAGTTCTCGTCAAATAGTCACGTACAAATGCTATATTTTGTATTTATTGTATTTCTGTACGGTAATGGCGAATATTGGTGTGCCCTATCTTTTGTATTTTGCTCTGCTAAGAATCCCAGATGGTTGCTCATGAAATCACCTGCGCCGGCGCAGGGGCACAAGTTCCCCATTGGCACCCAACAGTGGGGCAGGACCCAGCGCTGGCAGTATTGCATTATTTCACACCATGGGTCAGGATTTAAAGAAAGTCCAAGTGCGTGTGTGAACATAAAATACAAAGGCACTAATTATACATTAGTAATGTGGTTAACTTCTTTTTTAATCCATGCTTGGTTGTATTTACAACAAATTCTTGGTAAGGTGGAATATTTAAAAAGGTGGGTTTTACTTGAAGGGATATGAAATATACAAGGTTGCCGTGGGTAATGACAAGGTACATTGATATTTATGCTGTAAAGCAAAGGGTGACAATGTAAGTGACAAGAAAGGAATTTCTTGTAAAACGTAATATTTAACAATTTGCGACGGTTTTTGAGTGAAATCATTTTAAATCATAAGTTGAACGATGATAAATGCCAGAAGAATGAAATGCCAAGTGCCTAGTAAATATTCGCTGTATATTCTCAATTCGCTGTGAGTATGTAACATATTGGGCGCTCCAAATCAATGACGCAAAGTCTAGTTAGCTGCGAACAAGTGAGTTATATAGGATAATTTTGGTTTTAGAGGAAATAAAACCTTTAGTATTCCTTCTTAAAATCCCAAACATTTTAGCCACTTTTCCACTATTGTATCCATGTGAGGCTTAAAATTAAATTTTTATCGATGATAACACCCAGATCACGAACTTCGTCAACTCTTACAAGTCGGTCACCATTTAATTTATAACAAGATTACACAGTATTGAGTTTTCTCGAGAATTTAATATGATATGATTTTTAGTGTTTAATATCATGCCATTTAAGATACACCATTGATAAATTTTGTCCAGATCATTTTGTATTGCTTCAGCATCAAGAGTAGAACCAACTGTTTTCTTTATTTTTAAATCCTTAGCGAACAGACAAAATTTACAATTATAGATCTCTGGAGTTAAATCATTTATAAAAGTGGAAAAGAGGACGGGGCCTAAATGGGATCCCTGTGGTACGCCTGAAACTGCTATATAATTTTGTGATCTGTAACCTTTTACTACCACAAACTGGAATCTTTTTGTTAAATATGATGTGAACCATTCTAGTAAGAATCCACTAATTCCGTATTGCTTTAATTTGTTGATTAGACGTGAATGACTTACTTTGTCAAAGGCGCTGGAAAAATCCATATATAGAGCATCGACTTCCTGACCTCTATCGACTTCTCTACAAACATTCGTATGTTTGTAGAGAAGTCAATGATACTAAGTTAGTCTCAATCGAGTGACCTTTTCTGAATTCGTGCTGGTGTTCGGAGAGGATAGCATTCAAGTGGCGTGTTATTATTGGACAAACTAAAGATTCAAATAGTTTGGAAATAAATGAGAGGATTGAAATAGGTCGGTAGTTACCGACATCGTTGACGGCACCCTTTTTAGGTACGGGTATTACTAAATACTCCATGGGACAGAGATCGATTAAAAATTATCGACAAGGTAGTGCTATGGTGGAGCCGCAACGTTTAATAAAGACGGGGGTATTTCGTCTGGACCATCCCCTTTAAATATATCGAGTTTTTTAATCGCTTGCGTAACCCCACGCTCCGTAATTTTAATATAGCCTAAAAATGTACCGTTGGACTTAAACTCAACATCACTGTCTAAGGCTACTTTAGTAAATACTGATGAGAATTGTTTTGCAAACATTTCCACAACTTGAGGTCCGGTTTTTGCTATCTGATAACCCCGATATATTACGGCCGGTATGGTACTACGCATGTCTCACATCGTACATCATCGACGCTTTGTTATTGTTTATATTAAAGTTAGATGTTTATAGAATTTTAATGCTGTGAATTTTAAAATCAAAGTTTTGTAATATTAAAAATAACAAGACCTTATAATAATAATTTCATAGCTGCTGTTGGCAAAATGATGAATGTATTTAACTTTTTTCTATTTGAAAAAAATCAAGTTATAGCAGTTGGTTATTTGTATTTTGATAGCTATATTAATTTTGTTACATTTGTAGGTACGTTTGAATTTGTAGATACGTTTGAGCTGAGGGTGAGGTAACTCAAAAAATATATAATTTACAAATTTGTACTGTATGTATAATATGACCTTAAATATAATTTAGGTGGAAGGTAGCCTGCCGGGCTCGAAGGCCGGCGCGCTCACCACCAGCCGGCGGAGAGCGGCGCGTGCGAGTAGGAGACGTGCACGCCAGGCTCCTCCACGACGCGCGACACCTGCACCACGCGGGGCACGGACACCACCTTCCTCACTTCCACCACCTGAAATGAGACGTCGCATTCGTAGCACTGCGGAGGTTGGCAGTATGTTGTAACGCTACATTGTTATTAACGATATGTCATGGGTTGCAGCAAGTGTTGTTATGCTTCCTAAGTGGCAAGTAGGACGGGCGACGTACCCTGGGCACGGAGACTACTTTGTGGACGGAGACGACGCGCGCGGGCGCGCGGGCCGCGATGACGGCGCCGTGGTGCAGGGCGAAGTCGTCGTAGCCGTGAGCGAGGGCCAGCGCGTCGCCGAAGCCGCTGGCCAGGTACCCGCGCTTGGCGCGCCGGCCCTCGGGCGCCGCCAGCGCCGCGGCGGCGAGCACAATTATGAAAGCCTGAAACGATCACACCGGTGAAGGAATCCGGTTTTGAAGCTGGAGAAAATGATAGAGCGTTTAATTTTCTTGCAAAACATAATTAATTTATTACAACTTTAGTCCAATTATATAATAGCACGCGTATTTGAAGGTTTAATATAAAATAGTAAAGAAATTTGCTTGTTATTTGATGTATGTAAGAAACCGATGACAACAATGTGCGAGACGAGGCATGTCCGTCCGCGCGCGCGGCGCCGGCGCAGGCCGACGGGCGGAGCCTCGCGCCGCGCCGGGGCCGCGGCTCGTGCACCCGCAAGCTGCGACACATCTGACAGGAACGGGTTGTGTCTAGGGGCGATTGAAGTCTACACGATTGTAGAAAATAACATCGTACACAGGAAGCGCTAGTAAATTAGTGTTATTGAGTTAATCAGAACTGTACACGGCTATCAATTATGAAGCAATACCGTTGCATGAATTGGACGCGTATTGAGTGTGTACAAAAATAACACGTTATTAGGAAATTATAACGTAGTGTTTGAAGTTTTGTAAACGCGAAGTAGCGCGCGGCTCGCGGGCCGAGCGCGCGGCGCACCGCGCGGGGTGCGGGGCCGGCGGACTGGGTTTGTTATTCGCGTGAGGGGCTGTATGCACGGGGGTGGCGGAGCGCCCGCGGCGCGCGGCGCTGGAGTCGCCGCACGCGCGAGCGGCGAGATCGAGACTAATGTCGTTGCCGCGAACGTGCGAGGAATATAGCGGCCTGTTGAGAAATTATATGAACAGTTGTTGGTCTTTGGAACATTGGCAACACTAACGTGTATACTCTTGCTGATTCCCAAATGTGACATACGCCGTTGGTCTGTAAATTGTTAATATTATGATTTCAAAACTTTAGTCTTCTCATCATAGGTAAAAGACCTTATTTTAGAGACTTTTTAGAGACCTAGCAGCTTCAGATTGAGACGTGACAGATGCGACGATGTCGCCGGGTCCGCTGCGGGGTCGGCGGGGCTCGCCGTGTCTCCGACATCTGTGTCCTTAAGAATCTGTAGCACTGCTGGTACGACCGTGCCTCTCTCAACATAAACTCTGATTGTTCCAATGGGCGCTTCGGCGTGGGTACTCACGGACGTCCTCATGGCGGCGCAGGCGCGTGCGTCGGGCGGCGCAGGGCGGCGAGTGGCGCCTCCGTCGGCCCCCTGCCCTTATGTACCCGGCGGCGAGGCCGCGGCGCCCTGCCCGGCGCCGACGCCGCCCTTGCGCAAGTGTCCTCTTCATTATTCCCACGGCGCGCGCGCTCCTGCGACGTGGTGCTCTCGCTGCAGACGTGTGAGCCGACTGTCTCCGTGGGCGCGGCGCTTGGCCGCTGGCCGACCTATACAGATTGTAATCATTTGTTTAATTTATTATTTGCAGTGATTAAAACAGTTTGAGAAGCTGTAGCCGATGACTTCTGACGCGACGGGCTACGTGAAGTTCATCAGCAGCGTGCTCGCCGGTCCTGCTCCTGCTGGTCCTTCGACACGTGGTGCAGAAACGTGCTGCGTACACACAAGCCATAGCCTCGCCCCAACATCGCTGACACTTGGCCGAAGCACAGAAATAACTCGTTAACAGCTCGGTATATAAATGAATAATATAATAATGTTATTTTTTTACCAAAAAAATAAACTGAATCAGAAACAGTCAAAGCTCAGTGTCGCGCGACGTTATACAAACACGATAAATGTCCGCATACGAGAGATCGCTTTTGAGCGAGCTCTGGGCGATAATAGAAACGTCGGGGAGCTCGGAAACGTTGGTCGTCCTCGTTCTCTCTCCGCATCCTATACTGTTTCCAACGCCTCAGAGTGCATGTATACAAACGGTGCCGTAAATTTGATAGCAGATTTGTATACAATTTATGAAGTATGTACGAATCGTTTGTATACTGCGTGAACATTAATATGACCCTCGTGTGGCAAATTCCATTTTTCGTGCGTCAACTCCGCATTACCGTCTCCACTTCCGCTACGTTATACACTAACATTTCTCTCATAACAAAATTTTAATCAACGATCGGCTTTGTTTTGCTATTAAACACTCGTTTATTGATATGGCCACGTGCACCACAGACAGCGGCCGCGGCGGCGCACCGCGGCGGCAGACCGCGCGGCAGACCGCGCGGCGGACCGCGGCGGCCGACCGCGCGGTCGCGATCGGAAGTTCGTCGGACGCCACTACCGCGCGAGCCCGCTCATAACTGCTATGACAAGTTGTGGCGAAAAAAATATTAATTTCACTTTCGCGCGCACGCGCCGCCGAGCGGCCGTCGCGCTGGCTGCGCGCACGCACCGCCCCCGCCCCCGCCGCCCGCGCCCCACCCCCTCACCCGCCCGCGCCCGCGCCCGCGCCCCGCGCACGCCTGCCGGCAGCTCCGGCCACACGAGCGAATGTTACATTCCTCGTTATTTTCTTAAACATCCTCATAAACAAAAACTGTTATAAAATAACATCACGCCGTTATTCTTCGATGAGGTGAGCAGAGGAGTGTCCTATAACTCCTGTATCTCACCGGTTACACGTTATATTTGAAATAAATTGCGATCTTATTGGCATGTACGAGCATAACATCAGACTCCGAGCTACTATTAGGGATTCCAAGTTACAAGCGCACAGCACCCGGCCCGCAGACCGAGCTCAGGGCCTCTCGAGCGCTCGTCGCGCTGCAGACGTTCGCCACCGAGACCGCTCGGTTTATTTCGATTAAAAAGCTACCATTTAATAAGCTTCTGTGGTATTTGTCCTTTCGGCGCGGTCAACAGTCAGATATGCGATCTGTTCCATAACAGGTCAAAAATTTTCGCAAAAAACGCGCAATCAGCTTTACTCACTAAATTGGTAATGTCCAAGATTGCATTTTAATTATGATTGCACATGATTAATTGCAAATTGTTCATAAATACACACTAATTATGTATTTTTTCATCGTTCCTTTGCAAATGATATACAAAGTACGACACAGCCAAGGTCACTTGAAATTTCGTTGAATCGGATGTCTAAGCGTAGACTGGCGTCGGGCGCGGGCCCATGGCGCGGGCGTGGGCGCGGGCGCGGGCGGCCGGCGCGCCCGTGACGAGGGCGTCCGAAGGTCTGCCGGAGCTTTATTAACTCACGTCGCTCTTTATATCGCAGCCTTCGATCAACTTTTCCAGGAATTTTAGTGAATTATTAAATTATATTGTTTCACATTATTGTTTTATATCCCTTGTGGAATAGGTAGGAAGCACGAAGTATCAAATACCTTTTTCTTTATAAACTTGTGCATTTCTCTTACAAAGCTCGCTCTCTTTATGTATGTTAGTATGGACGAACCGTTATAACCGCGAGTCCGCGCGGCGCCGCCTCCCGCCGCCGGCTGTCATGTAACGCACACGACGCCGACGTATCGCGTCATGGGTGCCGTGCAGTGGCGGGCTCTTGTACGACAGGCAGGAGCTCGCTGACGTCATGTTGACGGTACATTTTATTTGAGGCAGCCCGAGATCCGGATAAGACCGGAGGCAGAGGTCAGCAGAGTCCTGCTGTCGGCTAAGATGATGTGGGCAGTAATCATACAAGTGCCCTGCGTCTCAGAATAACAATTATGTATGGTAATTTAATGTACCCATTTGTAAGTGGTCTGTAAGTGAACAACAGTTATCGCTCGAGGTCCGCCGAGGTCGCCGCGGCTGCTCGAGTTGTACGGCAGTGAGCATGAGTCGCTCGCTAGTACCGTGGCTGTGATACGATTGATCACGGTTCAGTTGTGGTCATATGAACAGGCGCAGTATATGCTACTACATTTCAAACGGGCTCCTAACAAACTATTCAACATTCCATTTGAGGACTAAAAG
>DWEI01003986.1:0-12161 GCA_018245875.1 Mysoria ambigua | reverse complement strand
GACCGACCGACCGACCGACCGACCGACCGACCGACCGACCGACCGACCGACCGACCGACCGACCGACCGACCGACCGTCCGACCGACCGACCGACCGACCGACCGACCGACCGACCGACCGACCGACCAACCGACCGACAAAAATCATGCCAATACGATATCCTAACAATTTAGTTTAGTTAATTCCACGTCTCTTTTTCTGTATGACATTGATTTTAGAAATAACGATTATAACAAACACTGTAATGTATGTTCTTCCAGAAATTTACTAGGGAATATTAAGAGGGAATCTTCACACAAATTGATTGCAAACCCCTTTCATTTCCCCCTACCATCTTATTCAATATCACTATATTGAATAAGATTCTACGACTCCTACGAGCCAATAACGTACTTATAATATTATATCAAAGTCACTGCTTTAGTCCTTAAAATGAGTCTTGTCACTATATGTATTATTCGATAAGCCATTTACTGCGCCTATATTTTTAACAGTTAATCAAAGCTCTAAAATCAGTCACTGTTACGCTAAACTGGACGCGAAATGTTAAAATATTTTCGATCGCTTATTAATACAGTAAATTTAATTCAATAATAACACTATGCTGAGAATTTAATGTCCTTAATTTTTTATTAAAATAAGTATATTTAATCTAAAAGTAAGTTCATTTAAATAGGTTAATGATTTATGTACACTTCGACTCACTTTCTCTGTTTGTAAAAATAATTGAAACGGTTTAAAAGTGTCTAACGTCGAATGTGCCTTAAGTCGAAGGAATGTTTATTACTTTTTCTTGACTATAAAATATTCTTAAAAATTATTGGCCACGGCATCACACATTAACAACACTTGTTAACCGCTCCTAATCAATCCTACGCTATGTAACAATATAGCAACGCATCAATTGCATCCACAATAATACCGACACCTTATCAAGACTAGATTTTTCGAAAGGAAACTGACAATATTCATACAGATTGTGAAAGTCAGTGGAGATGGGGGACTCAAATCAAATAAACCGGATTAGGCCATCGCTTTATGCGCAGTGGGAGTGGCGGGTCATCTCGGAAGAGGCAATTCTCGCGGTCGTAGATTGAATGCAAAATTGGATGAGATCCCACTGTTTTTACTGGACGGTTCCCGAAGATCGTTACCAACTTATCCAGTTTTATTTTGTCGAGAGCACACACACTCTTTGATCGGTTTGATTGAATGTGACAATAGAAATTGTTACCGACATTTCGATTGCTTTCATCCCCTTCTGCTCGCTCAAGAAAGAAAATTATTTGTCCTCTCTATCGTGATATTCTATTTTCATTGCTCACTATTAACGGTATCATTTGTGTATAATAATATACACAAATAATACCATTGATAGGATGTAATTAATAATAGTGTATATAATGAAAATAGAACGTCACGATAGAAAGGACAAATAATTTTCTTTCTTTAGCGAACAACAGAATGTTACCATAGACACTATAAATATGACATACATAATACGATGTCTATAATCATATCCTTTACGGTCACCTGGTTCTTAACTAAACAGTCCATATTGTGTAAGCAAATAATAATAAAATTTAAAGTTAATATTATATTTGCACATGGTAAAAATAGAACTTACCCTGATCGAGAATCTAACTCCCAAGCGCCACCTTAGCGATCAATCGTATTAAGTTGAAAAAGATATAAACATTTACAAATAATCGAAAACATTTTAGTGAGTGGAATTTAAGTCATTGTAACAATATGATATGGTTGCTAACTTAACGAATAGTTGTGAAATTAGCAGATTCATAGAGCGAGTGTAATCGACATTCAAATTTTAATTAAATCCGACCTGATTAAATTATTCATTTTTTATTATTGTTTTTCCATAAGAATTATGCAAATCCACTCACAATACTATCGAAACCAAACACATAATACTGCATCTCGCTGAATAATTGGTCGAATGACCAAACCGAAATTAACCGGTCCCAGGGGTAGGTCGATATAATATACATTTAGATAACAGACATTATGTTACAATTTCTGAACATGAGTTTGCATTATAACATTCAAATTTAAAATTTCTATCTTAATATTTGTATATACGTAATACAAATTTCCAGCTCGCCTTGTCGTAGCAGGCCAGTACCAAATACTGTACTGACGTCAGTTCGAATCGCACAAATATTCCTATTTTAAGTACAGCGACTAGTACGTTTCTAATACAAGAATTTATATGATTTATATTTCTAATTATATATTATAATTACACTATTACTCGAACGTGATAAGCATTATCTGTTTATCAAGTGCGAAATGTCTCTATCTGATGTGCATTTTAATATTCATTACTATTTTTATATAAGAATACCGGCATTGAAGATTGCTGGAGGCTCGTGCGTATTACAAGCGCGGTCGATCAGCTGGTCCTTAAAAGATCTTACATGATGACATAATAAATTGGCTGCAAACAAAACATTTCTCAATATCAGACGTTTCCAGACATGCGGATAGCTTCTATCAAAGCTTAAAACCTACTATGACATCCACTCTTACAATTAATAATATTTTAAACAATTGTAACATGATACCTTTCATATTGAAACATCGTCATAAGGCAACGATGATAACAAGCGGGACTTACCGTGTATCTTAGGTACCATCACAGTTTTTCCTTAGTGGTCTGTAACCAAGGAGTCAGGCTTTACATGAAAGAAATGCACTTTTATATGTATATGATTTATTGAAATAATTACTAAGTTTGACTTCCTTCATTTTACCGACAAACTGATATGATTTAATATAAACGATTTACCTAAATGACTTAGTTATTATACCTTTCCAAGAAAGATTATTCTAATATCATATTATAGAGAAATTGAAACATTTCATGTAAGATAATAACCCAAAATAAAGCTGTCAAATCCAGTAATATTTATCTCAGAATTCATAGTTTTCCCGTTCTTCAGATTTGACTTTTCAACACCAGAATGATTACATTTCGCGAAATGTAGAGCGTACAAAAGAGCAAATGTAGAGAGGAGCGTCGTTTGTAGCTACTCTATTTCCGCGTCTACTCTACCGAACGACTCGATATCGCTGACCTTTCTCGTTTTCCTTCTTTGTTAACACGAAATAAAATTACACTTCCGTTGTTGGTATTTCATCTCAGTTACGTTTTTATTTTGTTGTTTGCTCTCCAGCAAACAAATTAGACATTGCCTGTTCTAAATAACGCACAACGAGTGTGAGGAAATTTCCATGATTATTTCCACTCTTGTTGAATTACAATATGAAGAACAGAAAGAATTGTAATTTTAGAACAAATTCTTCAATTTCAATCCAAACAAATATATTCATTTTTCTTTACGAAAACTACATATGTAATAGCATTGACAAAACCTTAAATTAAATCTATTAATCAGCAAAAGCATCTATTAATCAGAAAAAGCAGTAACAAGTTTAGTTTGAATGTTATTTTATAAGAGTACGAAAATAATATCCGTGTAATTTATAGTACCATAAGCACGTAACAATAATTGATATTCACTTCTAACGGCAACATCGTTCGCTTGGGATACATTTTACATTTATACAAAACATTTTCCATTGTTTTGCTAGTATACAACTTTAAATTTGCATATCTTCTGATTGGGTGCGCCGATGGATATGAAATTAAAACAAAAGTTACCACAAACAAATCCTTGTTACAATAAGGTCAAGAGGTCAGTCGTTACCGCGTTGTTCACAAATGTGGGAAAAAAACAAAGGATTTTAATACATACATACATTATTATTGGCAACTTTTAACGAGTAGTAAAAGACTCGTCATACCCATGTCTAGTAGTTAAGCGATAAAAGGGTTGACGATTATGAACTACATAGTGCTGGCACCTCAACTCCTGCTATAAATTCCAGCGTTGACCACTTCAAGCAGATGATTCGTCTGTCTGTTTGTTAGATTGTTTTATATAAAAAAGCAATCTTCCACCTAATATGTATTAGCACTTTTACAGGCTTCAACGTTTACCCTTGAGCGTCACTAAGCTATATTAAAAGCTCATATTTTAAAAGCAGCGACGTAAAGTTAACAAAAGTGCCAAGTACAAAGGGGTGGCATGTTCAGAGCCACTCAATTGCTGCACATCTCCACCCTGCCAGTTGGCTGCTTCGGGATCTTGTCTGACAGAGGACGGATGAACTACTTTAAACAATAATAACTATTATTATATCAGAGCCTTTTTTGACGAGTGGAAACAAGTACGACTGTCGATTGGGAGGAAGGTACATGTTATTCTGCTTTAAACAAATATTATGCCTTCAATTGGTCATCAAATTGTAATGAGTCCAAGTTACATGTGATGTAGCGAGGTATTCTAAGCTTCACCTGTTTCAGAGGTACATTAGATCCTCCGTCAATAACAGCAATAGTACCATACAGCCATTATATTTCAATACTATATTAATATTAAGATACTCTTGTCCGGTTCAATGGGTCAATAATTTTTGTTCGCAAATTGTATTCAATATTTTGCCATACACAATAGTTTAGTTGTCCTCTTTTAGAGAATTCGGCAAATGTTGACTTATCATGGAACTATTATGAACGCTCCGGGTCACCCCAGGTTGCGGGGAGGGTGTTGTGTGAAGCAGCGAGCCATAAAAAGGATTACAGCCTAAAAAATCAAATAACGTAGGCCTTGAAGCATTATACATTTTCTATTGGAAAAATCATTTTTTTTAAATACAATCATGATCAAGTAAGACAGCCGTACTTATTACTATGTAAGGTTTTGAGTATTTCTTTTGTAAGTGCTGGAGGATTCTTATTCTATCCCTGATCAGAAATAGGTCATAAATTTTACCGGCATGATAACCTAGACATGAAAAAGTTTCGTCAATAGTCGGATAGAATGAAGAGTCATAAATCCCGTCGTATCGAAAGTCCAGAATGAAGATTCAAAAAGTCACAGTACCCTATGTCGGCCTATTCTTCTAAAGCAAAACTCGCACCCTTAGAGAACGTTATGAAAAACCTAAATTTGTACATTTTCTCTTAAACATTTTCTTCGCTATAATAGCAAGTGATACTAAATCGGAAACGTTTTATTAATAATGCTAATAAAAAAAACAAAAGAATAAATATTTCTACAATAAGCCGTAACCGTAAGTAGCCGTAAGTAACGGCCTTAAAATAAGTGTATGTTTACATCCATTATTAATCATTCTTCAGAGAGTAAAGCTGTAAAACCGTATTTTGCGCACGAAGAATAAGTGTAGCTTCCCACAGACACGGCAGGTGTCGTTTCACACCTGCTTTACTCTGCTCTTTAGCTTGTCAATTGATGGATTAAATGTCCGCATCCATAAACCCATCGTCCCTTAGAGTAGTGTTGCCGTTACTTTTATTCAGATTTTACTTTTTTCTTCCAATTAAATCAAGTCGATTGGGTTTATTTTATTTAATAAGGCCTGTATCTACATTAGTTTCAGTTTTCATATTTGTTCCATTCCAAAAAGAAGACGATTGTTTGAAATATTACTAAACAATAACATAACAAAATTCTAAATTATCTATCTATATGGCAAATTGATTTAAAAGTTAATTAATCAACAATGTAAATTTTGTACAAAAACACAAAGATTTATGCAAACGTTTAATTAATTATAGTTTTGGAATATTAAAATTAATAATTAGGTATTTGTTAATCAGACTTTTCGTTTATTACATCAAAATATTTATGTATTTTCAATTTAAAATAATAAACTGTCAAATTCATAAGCGTCATATGAAATTCCTAAGTATCATTAGTAGATGAGACATTCACTAGTATAAAAAAAAACTTTTAGCGTAACAAGAAAAATCGATATCAAAACACAAAGCGTCAGATTGTACACAGCAGTAGCGTTTCAATAATACGTAAAGGGAAGGCTTCAAATGCCCTTTTGTGCGTGCGCTCTCATACCGTATTTAACCGCAGTATTGTCTTCCAGTTCTTTTTTTAAATTTGTGTTGATGTTGGCTCTATTGTAATTTGTGTTCGGTGAAGTTATATTTGAAATTGTGCACTCGCAATATTTTTCCCCTCTGTAGCTCTCGGCCAGTATTTGCTCAGTTTATTTTCCTCTGAGCATGAGAGCTCTCGAGTTGAACACACAGTCTGTATTCAAGCGAACCGCTTCGCTGCGCAGCCTCCGCACGCCAAAGCTAATATAAAATTGTATGTGACGGTTCGTACTTCCTTACTTTTTCAGCCGTAAAATTTTACATCTCTTTTATAAATATGCCTACACAAGCGATTACTCGTGGAAGTGGCATATTAACCCTTTTGAAACGTATCGCTGTCGAGGTACCAAGTGACTTTGTCTTTAAAATTTTTCTTCAAGGTACGTAAAGGTCCTTAAAACGTTTGGCAGGTAAAGCACAGAGGGGCCAATTTAAGAAATTCTTTTCATAAAAACGTCGTGACACATGGCTGCAATAAGTTTGGCTAGAAGAGCCCGGAAAAAGCTGGATCCGTATAATTAGACTGCGAGAAGATTTATGTAAAGACATTTTTGGAATTTTCATTTTTTATTAGCGACACGTGTTCTTCAGCACCCGCCCATATTAAATTTCCGAGGATAAAAAGAAAATATTTTTTTAACAACACGAGATCAAGAGATTTCTACAAGACGAAGGTACCATTGAACATTATCATGTACATTTTGAGCAATATTAAAATTATATCTATTATGTAATGTAATACTGGGGTAATTTCACATCGTAATATATCGTTACATTATTGTGTTTAACTTTTATAAGCTTATCACTGTAAGTGTCGAAAATATATAAGGTAATTTGTCTTTGTCTCATAGTAGTGTAAAAGTTAATATTTAGGTCGAATAATTTAATAGTATTTGCTAAATAAATTTAAAATACATGAATTATATAAATACGAAGAAAACTTTAAATCATACTATATTATTTACAAAATTTTATTAATATGTACCTCGTCCGTTAAAAAATACGATATATTATTATATTACACTTATTACATTACATTTAATGTTTTATGTTTTACTTAATGAAGTAAATTTCATTCTTCAATCCAACTTTAATTTATATTTCACAACACATTTGTATGTATACAAACTTCTGTACTCATAATTAGGAATTGTATTCACATTCTATCAAACAGCCTCAGATTAATTTTTCTTATATTCTTGATCTAATTCCTTAGGTAATTATTGATGTCACCGCAAAGATCGCACGATCCCACAACGTGCCAGCGCTGAGCTGTTTTGCGTCTCATAACACGCCCGCATAGAGTCGACGAATGTATTTTTACTTTGCCGCGGCATCAAGCAACACAATTTGTTAAATTGTTTTAAATATCACAAAACTTTAATTAATTGTAAGAAAATACTTTAAAAAAATTACCGACAGAATTACCGACATTAAAGTTGGAAATTGATAAGTTTCTGTCAATTTATACAAAACAAAAAATAATAATGAATCTTTTTAAACCAAATTGTTTGCCTAATTATCCTCCGAATTCTAATATTAATGTAACATAACGTAACATTACGCCTGTAATCCCCGAGTAGCTAAACAGAGGAGTGAAGTACACTAATATGCAATGTAAACTGTATTTAAAGTTATAGGTGCAATGTTTTTTCATAATTTTAACGTAGCAAACCGATAGAAGGACCGTCAAATTTTATGTAAATATTGTCCATAAAAAATTGCAAGCAATACGTTGCTAGTTTTGAAGAGCCCTTTTTTTCCTAAAAATCCAACAGGTACACTTTAGAAGCTGCTTTAGAACGCTTAAGGTCGATTTAGTTACTGTTCAATGTTATTTCTTATAGTATTTTAAACCAAAAAATGTAATCTTCCGCTTTGGAATCTCATCTACTATGTGACGTCAGATTAATCGTAATACCTTAATGCGTTAGTAATACCTTAAGTGCTTATTTAATCATTTATTCATACTGTGCTGAATAGTTTACTTCACCAACAACTTGTAATTTATTATATAATTATTAAACAAAAAAAAATGTTTATATAATCATATTTAACAAAAAAACCTAATGTTTTAACTTGTAATTGGCAATCATTAGGTATTATATAATCCCCACGGTGTACCTGCATGCAGATAATGACTTAATTTGGCCAATTTCAGGATTACTATCAAATCGAAATTCCAATTCATTTCCTTTCCCTTGGATTTATCAGATGAGAATGTAATTTTTCGACCCAATTATTTTTCGATTCGAGTCAACGATATATTTTTCCACTTCCAGTTCACAAATAGTGAAATTCTAAGCTTCATTTGTGAGTGGCTGCCAAGTCTATCGCTCTCTCAATTACTTGTTGACTGAGACAAAGACGATGATAGCGCCGTCTAGTTAAAGGGCCTTTGAGTATCCTAGAGCTAATGTGTTCATTTGATATTCCCAGAATTAATTTGAACACGTTCATATGGTAGATGTTACATAACGTCGTAATCGTAATTTGAAATCGGAAGCTATTTAATCTAAAATAAATCGATAATGTAATAAACTAAAGTTAAGAGAAAAAGTATCATCACATTTGTATTGCTCTATGAGGGAAGCAGAGGAGTATAGCACACTTCCACTTTTCACCAGTTACGTTGACGTCCCACTATGGAATAGTTGGAAAGCCTATTGCCTATAACAATAATGCCTATTGCCTATACAGTATTAGTACGGTTTCTTCACTTTTATAACTCGATGTACATTAAAGGTATTTAATATCAATTAGTAACTGTATTATTCCTCCCGTTAGACCAACGGCGTTCAAATTCCCAGCATTTTTCCGTACTCGCTCCCATTTGTGGTTTTTACTCTCGCGGTTACATTCCTTTAGTGCCACTATCGTTAATGAAAATTTCAAAATATCTCCCTTCCTTTATATTCTTTGTTAACATCTCCTTTACAGAATAATTAATTGCCCGGAATTTTCAATTGCCTTCAAGTGCATGGGATATTTTACTGGCAATCGACATCGTCGAAACTGTAGAATGTTTAGACGTTTTTTTTATTTTTATTATAAGGAAGTAGAGGACAGACATGCAGTCCACCTGATGGTAAGTGGCTACTGCCGCCTATAGACATCTGTAATCAGCCCCAGATAGGTCGACCACAGATGCGCCTCTACCCCTGAGGACTAAGCTGGAATGCTTCGAAAAAGTATGTCTCCCTTACCACACCCTTCAAACCGGATCACAGTAACGCTTAACGCTGCTGTTATAAGGCAGAAATAGGTGTGGCGGTGGTGCCGCCGGATTCGAACCACAGAGGGTTCGTACATACATGTTGTGGTTCTTTAATTAACTTGGTAAGAAACTGAATAATATCATCGTAATTTGATAAATCTGTAGTAAATCCAATTACATACTGCCCTCGCTGTCGTGATCGTCGATTATATTAATAATAATAGCTTGGGACATCTCCACACACGCCCATCAGATCCCAAAGTATGAACTTGTATTATGGTAACCAAACAGCCGATAAACTACATATATACAAAATATACATACAAATATGTACTTAAATAGATTGTTTTTCTTTTTATAAACCCAGCCACAGAACAAATGTTTGTGCTCAATAAACAAATATTTAGTATGTGTGGGAATCGACCTCCGGCGCAACAGTAAGGTTCACTAACCACTGTACCACCGCGCCAGTCGCTTTTGTAATCCCACTGTTGACCATAGCGCATCATTTCATGAGGCAGACACCTTATCTAAAACCTGAAATTAAAAAAGAAGAAACCAACCCTATTCACTTATATTTAATTACACTGATTGGTTCTGTTTTTTGTATACCCATTGATCACAGCATACGCCATTATTATCACGACTTTAGTTCTTGTTATGAGAGAAATTCATACCAATAGATTCATTCACTTATCCGTGGAGCAAAGACAAAAGAATATGAAGGAATTCGGAGCTGAAAAAAGCAATAGCTGCGCAGATGAGTTCGGCTCAAGTGGAGCGTCATCGAGCCCGGTTAATCCTGTCTTCTGTATTATTGAATAAATATTTTCCATTTCACGTACTTTTGCCATTTTATATGGACTTAATGTGTCGGAAAAATCTCGCGCGACGTTAAGTTTTCAAAGTGTAGGTAGGAGGTGACTTCGTTCGATTGTTTCATTTGATTATAACATCGCTGGGCGAAGCGTCACTTAACACGGACGTTTCCAGTTTTTTTTTTTTAAATTTAAAACGATATTTATCAGGTAACGTATGAATTTTATAAGATTACATACATAACATTTATTTTATCTATAATAGAGACACTTGAAAACCGTTTTTCTCGAATAACTCAGTTGTTGGAAAGCCTTTAATACATAATAATGAGTAATAATCTAAATTATACCTTCGCCTTAAGACATTTGAATTATGTATTCTTTGAAACTGTACCATCCTTGACGGAATATCGGCACTACATTTAAAGAAACCTACCTTCGGTATGCGTTTCCGAAACACCTACAAAAAGTTCTGGAAATACGCAGAATCAAATTTAATGCAGCTCCAGATGTCCCGACCCAGGCTTATTGGATTAATATTATTATTACGTTATTAACGCACCTGTTCCGTGATAAATATTGTAAAAGGCATGTAGAATTCTAATAATGTTAGATAAAGTTATTTAAGTATTCAAGCGTAGCGTAAGTATCTCCCGCAGCGCTCCCCGCAGAGGACATCCGTGCGCCGTGTTCCGAATGTGTAGGGATGCTGTACACGCTATTACCGACCGCGTCATGTCCTGTCCTGTGCCACCAGATTCCGAAAATCTGTACAGAATTACAAATGCCAATGCGCCAATGCCAATGCCAATCGAAATATAATTTTATCAATTCAAAATTTGATAAGTTGATTTTTGCCAATGACTTATATTTTGTTTATTCCATTATAATATACGTACTGCTTGTACTTAAAAATAAGATGTTTTAATTATGTTTAACATATTATCGAAATTTTACGTTTAATTTATTTCAAACATAAGGGCAATTAAGGAAAATAAATTAAGTTCTGCATTATATGCAAATTAATGGGCGAGGCGACCTATCAATGATTTTATAGTAAATCTCAGAAAATTATCATCGCAGTTCTTTATCCAGCTCAACTATTCTACACAACTGTACTGTTATTGAAATGACGCAATGTTCTTACACTACTGAGTATTCACGGAAATTAAAAATGTAGGTATGTTTAGTGTACGTGTGGATCGAAATGATCGATTTTGTATGGAATTATTACACTTTTCTGTAACATCTACACTTTATCTCTGGCTACGTACTAACAGCGTTGTGTTTCAGAGTTCCGAGCTGAAAAAGTCCTATACGAGATGGCTTATGGACTCGTTCACTGTTTGTATGTCTACGAAAATAGAATGAATGCAAAGCTTTTAGTTAGAGCCTTTGTGTTTATAATAATCGTTGAAGATACAGAGGGTTCTAGGCGGGTTAGTTTCAAGGTCCATTGTTCGCTAATGAAACGTCAGCCCTGCTTTCTCGACTTAAGATCGTTCGAACAGACCAAGTCCAGCGGCGCCTTGCCGCTTCGTGTAGGTGATAATTTGTTTACACGCTTTGCTGTTAGAACGGACATTGACGGGTTAATTCTGAAAATGTATACCAGTCTATCTATGTTTTAAATGGGTTTAATATGTGTAAAAAACTAAAGTATTCAGGTCAATAAGCCGTGAGGTAAAGGAGTTCGGCAAAAAAATATCAAAGTAGAAATAGACAAAAAATTTAACACAAAAATGGCATGAAATTTTTCCGACATCTATCACTTTCATGTTAGAACAATATTTTTATATATAACTTGATATTGCATGGACATTTGAGATTTAAGTCACTTTTGTCGATTATTTCTGCCTCGTTGGTCGTGTTGGTTGTAGGTGCGACTGCCGATCGGAAGATCCCCGGTTCCATTCCCGGGTCGAACACTACAAAATTTTCTAATTTAGATTTTCCAGTAGTGATTCAGAATCTGGATATGTGCCCGATGCATGGCAATAGGTTCACCACCTATTCCATAGTGGGACGCAAACGTAACCGGTGAATAGTGGAAATGTTCTGCATTCCTCTGCCTACCCCTTCGGGGATTACAGGCGTGAAGTTACGTTATCATTCATTGTTCAG
>DWEI01003985.1:0-12161 GCA_018245875.1 Mysoria ambigua | reverse complement strand
ACGTAACCGGTGAATCGCGGGAATGTTATGCATTCCTCTGCCTACCCCTTCGGGGATTACAGGCGTGAAGTTACGTTTGAAATATTATACTTTATTCGTCATTCGAAATAAATATTTTAATCTTCATTAATTGTATTTTATTCTTCGTTAGAAATAGATGTATTATAATTCATTTTATCTATCACTGCTATAATTGTCATTCAAGTGTCAACGTTATAAAATTCTAAAGGCGATAGAGGTCGAGTTGCTGTTCTGTGTTATTGTCTGAACATACAGTATTGTCTCTAACATTGACAGTTTGAACGTAAACAATGAATGTTTAGCTTATTGTATTTGTAACATATAGGTATTATGTTTAATTTGTTGTATATGTATATGACACATAGGTATTATGTTTAATTTATTGTATTTATAACACATAGGTATATTAAACTTTAGCTAGCTACGCTCGTTATTCAAAACATTTAACTGTTATTCCTTCTTATCTATTCTTTTTATTTCTTCTACATAGGTATACACTTCTAGATATTATAAATAGAAGATTAATTTTAATTTTATGTTTGTATTTTTATTACCTATAATATATTGTATATATTATACTTTCATATTTCTATATTCCTATAATGAGGTAAAAATTTCGGTTCTATGTTTAACTTTCATTCGTTATTTTAGTCACCACTTCTCAATCTACTAATCACTTTCTGCAATCGTACAGGTCTTACCTGCCAACTGCAGGGCCGCGTCACTAATTGTTTCATCAATCGGGTTCCTTGTCCCTAACAATTAAACTTGCGTTTGCAGAGGACAGGGTGTAATTGTTCTCGGGAAAGCTTTCCTCCGGGCCCGGAGTGGTTTGTTGAGGCGCCAGTACCCCACGGGTCGGCTCGTTAGTGCCGCTGTGACGTACTAATTCTCTTATAGTGTAGTCTCTTATAGTCTCTGCGTTAATGGCGAGGTTCACTTACTATATACTCGTATAAAGATTGTTCATACATACTTACAAGTAAATTTACACCTGCGCTAATTTAGAGCAGTTTAACATTTAACATCACGCCTGAAATCCCCGAAGAGGCAGGCAGAAGCATAGTTCAGATTTGAAGGATTTTAATCGAGTATTTTCCGATGGGCAGTCACGCTTGCAACCAACAAGACCAACGAGGCAATCTTGTGTTTTAAACTTTAACTACTTAACAAAGTACCGGAAAGTTTATATCCCCACGAAATAATAGGCAGAGGAGTGTTATACGCGTATCTTGGTACTGTCCAACTTGAACTTAACAAAGCAATCACTTGTTGTAAGTAATCATTTCTAGCACTAAATAATTATCTGTTTAACGTAAATTCGGAAATCACAGAGCCAATGGATATTAAATTTTAATTACCTCGATCGGCTCTCGGTAGAGGAGGTTATTGTTTGAGGATTGATCTGCCGCTCAGCCGCTGGGAATGTTGTTATATGACTTCGCGGAATGCCGTATGTAATTACAGTTTTACGGGAGGAAAGCATGTTGCGTGTCTTTATGGCGTATCAATTCGAGATTGGGTGATAAAAATGTAAGCTTGTTATCAGAGTTGTGTACATTCGTGTATAGTTATTCGGTTATAAAATCAATTGTGACTAATAACTGTATAACCCTGCCATAATTGTATGTAAATTGCATTTAACACGTATTTATTTTCTATTGAATCTGCATTTCGTATGTATAAATAAAAATCGTTTATATAAATATAGTTTGTTCGATGTATAAAACATAGCTGAAGAGTAAATGGGTTGAATAAATGGAAACGTTATAAAAGAAATTCAGATCAAAAATATCTTTAATACATGAGCCTGTATGATGATTTGATGACTGCTGGGGCGAATGGAGATCGCCAGGACTGCATCCGATGAAAAGCTTCGCCTACCTGCGTAACGAAATGTACTTATGAACGAGTAATCATATAGTAAAAGAAGCTAATAACCAGAAATTCGATTATCATTTATAAAGATTGTAATATTTATTTATGAAGCTGATACCGTATCGATTTGTAGAATTCCTTCTGTTCATACACCCAATATAATACATGACATAATAATAGCGAACGATTAAAATGACATTTGCTTTTAAGGTGATAAAACGCTTAACGGCTCACGCGCGTAACAATTTAATATACGGCCTGCTCGGAAATAACGAGCAAGCGATAAGCCGGGCCGTATGCCATTCTTCATCTTTAGATCGTATATTTCACAGAAAACATATAACATGAATCGATATCACTGAATCGATAGTGAGTGACAGACTTATTTAGATTGTCAGATACTTATTATGCACAAATATGTCGAAATCCACACAGACGATTCTATGTAATATATATTTCAACTATCTAATAACTCATTCGTCAATAAAATTCCACGATGCGCACATCTTGTGGGCGTTTATTGCGCGAGATAGGTTCGATGTGTTGCCATGACGACCTCGGTGTGTCTATCATGGGATGTTCTTCGGTGGTAATGGCAATGGAAATGTAATTTTGTTTAACGCCTGTCACACAGACGGGCTGTGTGTGACGCTCGCACGCCAGTGTCACATTTGTTCAGGATTTGAAAATTGACAAAAAGACGTTTTGGTTGTAAATACTTGCAATATGTAACTTTGAACTCGGTGATCATGACATTAGTTAAAAGAGAAAGGATTGTCAAAAGAATGGTAGATGAAATGGGTGTTGATGATTTACGATGTGTACTACTTGGCAAACATAGCCGGACCTACAAGTCTGCCTAGGCAGAGATAAATGCCTTGGTCGCGTAAAGGCAGCGGCATAGGCGGTTCGAGCGGTTGTGCTGTGTGATGCCCAGCTTGGGGATTATGGGCATAAAGCCTCAAGAGAAGCCTATGTCCAGTGGTGAAGTACAATTGATAATTAGCCATGACTATTATATCTGTTGAGAATTATTATTAAATAGTATTTAAATATATGAATTCCATTAATTGGTTTCTTCCACTCTCATACATTCTAGGCCACTATAAATAATAAAACAATTAACTTATCGCCTATGGCGTAGTAGGGCGTAAAGGTAACTGGGGAAACGTGGAAATGTACGATACTCGTCTGCCTGCCTCTTCGAGGGTTACTGCCGTTATGTAACATTTTTTTACCCTTCACTGTTACACGAATAACAAGTAATTCACTTTACAAAAAACATTCAGTTTTCTACATCTTTTGCTTCGTTTAATTTTAGTTCGCCATTAAAACAGATCCTGTTAGATCTATCAGGACTATTACTGATTGCTTACGAAGCTATTAATTTTGATACAAAGTCACTGGATTGGAAATTTTAAAGGAAGACCGGACGCAGTTCTGCAAACGTTCACGGAATATTTACTTTAAAAAATCTAAATATTGTAATATTAACCGATTAAGCAAATTTTAATTTTAATTTTAGCATTGAGCACAATTTACAATACACGTATTTATATGACTCCAGCTAGCTGAATGTACTTGGTACTGGGTGGAAACGAAGAACTTCGCAATAATAATATCGCCCTTATGATTCGTTCGCCTTCGTATATCATGCCCTGATTGTTTCTCGGTCTACGATAAGTTTATTTTAGTGCAGGTAATTTCTCAAAACTAATTTAATCAGTTTGTACTCCAAAGAATGTACGTTATGTCTAAAATGTCTGCAGAAAAATAGTATCTATTATCCATGCGGTAAATCATTTTGACTTTGGCTAAGGTGCGTGGGGCATGGTGCGGCAAAGTGGGGTGTGCTTCGGTATGATGTGGTCTAAAATCAAGATAATCAAGAATCAGGAGGATTAACGAGTAAAAACGCAATGGTGGTAGATTCCTCCGACTACGGCGGCACCACCACCACACCTATTTCTGCCTTCAAACCAGCGCTTAACGCTGCTGTGTTCTGGTTTGAAGGGTGTATAAGAGAGACATACTTTTTTGAGGCAATCCAGCTTAGTCCTTAGGGGTAGAGGCGCACCTGTGGTCGATTTATCTGGGGTTGATTACAGATGTCCATAGGCGGCAGTAGCCACTTACCATCAGGTGGACTGCATGACCGGCCTCTACTTCAATTCTATAAAATAATCTGTTGGAATAGGTCAAACTTATTAGGCATACCCTAAAGAGAGATCTCACAACAATAAGTGTTTTACTATTAGCTTCGTTTATTTGTTGCTCGAGAAAGGTTACCATTTATAATTAGGTATACTAAGTTTTCTAACCTCGTTTCTAATTTCAATTCCACTAACAACCATAACGAGATAAACTTTGGCGGGCTAGTTCTACAAGTAAATTATTAAGAAGGACATGGAAATCATGTAACTGTTTTAATTTGAGATAAAAATCGAATCAGAATTTATTGAAAGATTTCATGATGTGTTACAGTTATACCCTAGCGTATATATTGAGATCTTCTCTCTAGAAATACATGCATAGTTATAATTACAAGTACTTATGTAAGTAATATGACATATAGACACAGAATAAATACTTATCCTCATCACAAAAATATATCTTAGACAAAAACTAAAGGACTAGTTGAAAGTTGAATCGTTATCAAAATAAAGTTTTGTGGCCATCTTTAACTTAAGAGGTTAACAGTTTAAAAACATTAAAAGCCATACTTAACAAAGACGCCCCATGCAATTCGAAATAAAAAATATTGATATTAAGAAAATTTCCAATCGTCGCGAATGGCTCTGAAGGACATTAGAGAACATTTTTCGCGTACGCCGTGTAATAGGAGGAAATCGGCGAAGACGCCACTCGTGTGCGCAATGACGTTTGAAGCACGATTTTCATTTCCTGTTGCCGATAGTTCCGCTAATATAATTATATTTTGAACTGCACTAAAAAAATTATGCAGGCAGCCTGGCAAATAGGCATATTTATCAAGAAGGCATCTACGGAAAGCATACGTAGCTTTAAACGGCCGATCTTGGCATATATCGGCCTTAACAATAACCTCGAATATGTTGAAAAGTACTTTAGTGTATGATATTTATAAAATTCCGTTGAAAGATAGATGTACTTGGCACTTGGTGCTCATTGTCCATCTCGCAAGAGACCTGGAATATACAATACATGCCAATTATTACCTAAATTAAACACGCATGAATGATACCTAATAATTTATTCATAAAAAAAGTTGTTACTTTGGTACAGCCAAAGCCAAAAACTACTTTGGCACAGCCAAATGGAGTATCTGTTACATTGATGAATACTGAAGTACGGACAACATTTTCGACTATGCAATGTAGTGTAACACATCTCTTTGGTGATCTAACGAACACAATACATTTTAACACTTCATCAACTGTTTCTCTAACGTCTAGCTCTAACTATGATTAATGTTATTCGGGGCGACGGAGACGGCTCTGTTTCGTAATAGGTCTATTAAAGTTAGATCCCACACTCATTTTGCTGTAACTTGCTGCTTCGTTCTGGAGTTCGAAAACATCACAAATTAGCATCGGTTAATGACATAGACAAAGGACGTTGTTTTATTTTCAATCTCTTTTATTCTTTTTTTGGTAGAAAAACATTTTTAAATATGACATATTTGATAGTGGCCAAAAAAGAAAAGTTACAATTAAATTAAAATTTGTGAACTTTTTTTACGAACGTATTTGTTACGAACATATTACGTGTATTGAACGAAAGTAGATAAGCACTAGATCTATAAAAATTAATCAATTCTATAAAACTAGATACCTATAGTTCAGTATTTAATATCCCGTATTTGGTTTTATCAATTACTCTTAAATATTCACTATCATTATGATTGATATTTCATATTCCACGGAAATTCGTGAAAAAATATCCTTTTCACGAGAAAAAAAACCTTGTACATTGTAATCTAGAAGAGTGATAAAGCCTATTTCCATTGAGGTAACGGTATATTTAAAATTCAAGACACGTTCACCGTTCTAAGGCCCACAACGCATGTAGCGGCAGAAATTAATATATGTTTAGTACATTTTTATTTTAAATGAAATGATCGATACTTCATTGTTTCATTGATGTATTTGAATGTTCTTGTATTTAAATTTTGTTTTCTTCAGAATCATAAAGAAAGGTTGTTATTATTATATTGCCATGCCAGGTCAGTTACGGGGTAAACAGGAGACTTTGAGCGCAGAATGTCTTTATTTTTACAGACCTCAAGAGTTTCTACATTAAATATGTAATCTACATTAAGTATTACATAGCACTTACTCTTTACAATATTACCTACTTGCGAATCGTGTTACTATTAAATTTAATTGGGTAGTTAAAACATTAAAACGCTAACACTTTACCCAACACTGGCCAACTATACATGCGTGTTTAAATTCTGTCCTAGTTATGACATCACAAGCTCAGTACTTTTAAACATCCACTTTATTGACAGGACAAAACGACACCTTAATATACGATTAGTACCGCTTGCAGGCCTATTTCAACCATTAGTATAAACAACATAAAATACTAAATATCACAAAACACTTCCTTCAGTACGAGCAATGTAACCAGTTACAATATAAATGGATGATACACTCTTGTAAAAACACACGGGCGACGAAACGCACCCCGAGCAGCGCGTTGTATGTGTTCGTGTGCGTTCTCCGCGCGTAATCACCTTACACAAGTTAGCTCTCTCACCGAAATCGTCTTATTTCCGCCCTCAGGGCGAATATCGGTAAATCAGTTACGTTATGTTCCGTGTCGTGTTTTGCGATGACTTTATGTAACCTTATAGGCTGTTGTAACGGTTATGTTCATATTGGTTCAATATCATAACCAGAGTTAATGCACGATCTCTGGAAGCTTATGAGGTAAACATGTTTTGATTATAGATGCTTTATAAAATTAATGTGTATTCATTGAACGTGGGTGATAGACTTATTTGACATTTGGTGCCCTGTGCCATTAATTGGCGTAGATACATATGTATCTCACGGCCAGGCGGATATATTACAGATATTTAGGAAATATTGTTACGTTCCAAATTTAGAGTGAAAATAATAATGTGTTCTTAAAAGGATAGCAATGTACGGGTATGCTCTTATGTTACCGAACTCATTGCGGATAACCATTTTAGTGTTGGTCCGAGGAGGGTAATAGAATTCATTTTGGACGTAAGACTCAAATGGACGCAGTAGTACTAATAAATCAGATAATTCGTGGTCTGGTGATTTTTAGTAGACAACTTTTAGTTAGAATAGATCACATTTCTAGATAAAAGTATGTTTACCTAATGAAATCAATATTTTTTTTATTGAACTTAACTTAGTTTTATTCAACTTAATCATACTCAGAACTTCAGTCATGATATGATCAATTCGTATTGCGTATAACCGTCTCACAATTTTGAGCTAGCTGATAAATATAAAAATTTACGATCTACACATCATCAATCAACAGAACGCATCACAACGACAGAACAAAGAAAACAATGACTGGGGCCACATAAAACCTAAACGAATACTAAGAATAGGTCCAAGTGAGATCGTTTCAGTATACCAACGTTCAGTGTTGTGCAGTAAAAGGGTGATGAATGAAAATGTTAACTGACACAGCGCGTCCATTCATGGGAACATCGTTTGTATCTAATATTTCAAACTATCTCGGACTATTGTACTTGAAAAAGGTTTGTTGATCGCATATTCCTCAATAAATGGAATTACAGGGTGCATTTCAAAAGGCATTTGTTTTGTCACTGTAGAAATCTTTCGGTCTAAAAATGAATGCACCTCTTCTAAAATTTCTTTTTCAATGTTTGAATGAAAGTAATATTATAAAATTTTACCTGCGTATGATTATATGCATTTTTGAACTCACTTTCAGACTAAGAAGTCAATTAATCGAATGATTAGTGCATACAATACAATACAATACAATATACTTTATTGCACACCATAAACAACAAAAACAGAAAAAAAACAGATTAAATTTAAAAAAAATGGTTAAAAAAAATACAATAAAAATATAACTTATACAATAAATACACAATTACAGAAAAAAAAATAAAAAAATAAAGGGTGTGCAATAGGCGGCCTTATCGCTCAAGTAGCGATAAGGCCGCCGATACGTGCATCAATTGACTTAATAATAACGATAACAGCGCGTTTTGTATGAAACGAGACGTCCGCTTTGTGGTACGGTCCAGTCTATTATACACTAGTTGGTCGACAGATCTGCTCATAAAAATAAATAGATTATGTTTATAATAGTTTAATGATGTGACCATAGACAAATTTGTGTGTCATTGTGTGGCATCTAAATATATAATTTACATGTTTTAAAATAAACGATCTGTCATCATCATCATCAGCCTATCTTAATCCACTGCTGGATATAGGCCTGGCTGGATTCTGGCTGGATATAGCTGGCTGTGGATATACCTGGCTGGATATAGGCCTGGCTATTCCAACAGCTTAGAACCCGAGAATGTGACGCAATAATAGGGAGGAGGATGGCCACGTGCTCAGACACGACAGATATCGGCTTTTGCAGATCGTTTTGATGGCTAAGGTCGCTGGCGAAAAGAGAGTAGGACGAAGAAGAAAGTCGTGACTGAATAACATCCGAGAGTGAGTGAGGGAGACGCGGTCTCCAGTCTAGAACTCGTCTGTTCCATCGGCCATCGGTACAACGACAGATGTGGGCAGACACTTCAGCTTGCTTATTCTGCGCGCTATGTTCGTGACTTTGGTTCTCTCACGGATAACTTCATTTGTGATTTTATCCGCGAGAGAGACACCGAGCATAGGTCGCTCCATCGCCCGCTGCGCGACCTTAAACTTGTGGACTAACCCCACCGTCAGTGTCTACGTCTCGGCACAGTACGTCATCACCGGTAGGACGCAATGCTCGAAGACTTTCGTCTTTAAGCATTATGGAATCGCCGACGTAAAGACCCGACGAAGCCTGCCAAATGCTGTCCAACCGATTCCTCTTATCAACCTCGAGGGGGGTGCCGTCGACAAATATCGGTCCCGGCACGACATGTTCATTGAACATTACCTTGGTTTTGTCCAAGTTCATGCCGAGACCGACCCGCCGACAGGACCCATCTACATAGGTCGTACAGCATTTCTCTAAGCTCTTCCAGCGTCTCTGTGAAGATGACTATATCGTCCGTGAAACGAAGATGTGAGATGCGATTTCGCGTTGACGTTGACGCCTCATGCAGTCCAGTCCATATTCTAGAAGACCTCCTCCATCGCGTTAGTCTACAGTTTTGGAGACATTATAGAAGAAAGTAGTAAAGCGTTAAATATTATTTTTTCTATTTTTGCATTTCGTTATGAGTATATCAAACTGTTATCTTTAATTCTTCAGATCTTTAAACTGCTGATTACAAAACCCTATATATACATAGTTTATATATAAGTAAGCCCTCATTTTATATAAACTGTATAATATACCTGACAGTAATTTTTGTTTATTTTGTGTTTAAAACATGTCTTTAGTATACTATATCAAAAATACGTAATAAGTAACTTCACGGCTGTAATCCTCGAAGAGGTAGGCAGAGGAATGCAGAACACTCCCACGTTTGACCGGTTACGTTTACGTCCCACTATTTAATAGGTGGTGCGCCTATTGTCATGCATCGGGCACATATCCAGACTCCGAAACACTACCAGAATTCTAATTAGATTTTCTAGTAAAAAAATTCTAATTAGAAAATTTTGTAGCGTTCGACACGAGAATCGAACCCGGGACCTCCGGATCGGCAGTCACACTTGCAACCAATACGACCAACGAGGCAGTCAAAAATACAAAAGAATATTATTTTGCTACAAAATTCCGTGATGCGAAATACCTATGTGATATCAGTTTCTACGAAAATACCAGGATCGATTGGATAATATTTATATAAATAAAGAAAATTCTACGAACTTCCGAATGAAAATGGGTCATTCTATTGCAAATTCTCAGTACTCAGACGATCACAATGAAATGTCCGGACGAAACGTTTGATCGACATCCACCATTCACAGATTCGTTTATTTCGTAAATGCTTTGGTACAAGAATTAAGGTGATCTCGGGATTGGGACAAAAATTCTAGGGACCTTAGATACTACAAATAAATAAGGGTGATTTTAATTTTTCGAAATGAATATCACAATCTGCACGATAAATCCCACTTTTTCTAGATAAAGGATATTTTTAGCGTGATATTATTATTAGCGTGATAGATTATTATTATTATTATCTATCACGAGCTGGGCCTGTGGTTGGTAAGAAAGTCCGTTGGGTGACAACTGGCAGACATCTGACTTCTCAATCAATGAGTACCTGAACTACTTGGTTTTCGTCATCACTTGCATGTGACAAAATGCGCGAAAAATCCGCAAAAAACTGCGTATAATTTAAAACTAAACATATTTAAAAAGAGTAAAATAAAATGTAAACGAATATTTAATTCCAATATTAAATGGTTGTATTAACACATAGTTTCAGTATGTTTTTATATAGGTAATAGTAATGTTTTATTCCTGAAAAACCAACTTATCTGGTCTACATACATAGGATTAGTATTCTCTACTTCTATGTAAAATTATTACCATAAACAAATTAACACTCTGACCTAAGGTATGTACATAGATTTAGCTTGACTTAATAAAGTAGGGTTAAGAAATACAGCGGATAATCTCAGGCACCACCCTTCATGCTTCGCGGCAAAAATTATAAATCTTGAGATCCCAATTTTCTTGCAAAACGAGAGTGCGCTGGGGGAGTCTTGAATAAAAATATTCCGATATATACATTACGGCCTAACAATGTACTTTCATTCATTGTTACGTTTTGTCAAAAGGTTTAGTTTATCGGCTCAATATCCTTAATACCATTTAAATGAGCCTGTGTTCTTTTTCTTATAATTGCTTTTGAGCATGTTTTTTTTCTATAATGAACAAAACAATTTCAACATAAAAGTTATGTAAATTTAAGCTCGAAAAAAAAAAAGATATAGTGTCAGATGATGGTGAATGATCGATAATTTTCATCATCATAATTATCATTGTTCTTATTATCTGTTATCTGTTGTCTCATCTCTTTATGCTCGTATTTGCCTCTTCTGTATCGTTTGTTGTCTATTTTAGAAAATTGCTCTATGTATAAATTATAAATAGAGGTACAGGAAAGTAAATGGAAGTAAAATATATGTTACGTAACTTCACGCCGGTAATTCTCGAAAAGGTGAGCAAAGGAATGTAGAACAATCGTACTCTTCCCCAGTTAGTTACCTTAACGTCCCATTATGGAATATGTGATAAGACCATTGCCATGCATCGGACACATATCCAGACACCGAACTACTACTAGAAAATCTAAATTAGCAAATTTTGTAGTGTTCGAACCGGGAATCGAACCCGGGAGCGCCCGATCAGTAGTCGCTCCTGAAACTAACACGACCAGCGAGCCAGTTAAAAAAGTTAAGAAAAAATTATTTGGTCTACAAGGAAAAACCTTTAAAAACATAAAGCGATATTTGACGTCACACTTAGAACTCTGAGTAAACGGATTACCGTAGAGTTAATTATAACTGTACTCATAAAATTACTATTTTATATTGCGGTAAGTCTGCATATTTTACGATTTATCAATAAAATCGAGCTCATCTGTAAAATATATTCAAATTACTGTTTCAACGCTATTAATTTTAAAACGAATTCATTGGATTGTAAGTTTGAAGGGTACAGATTGTATGCGTTTAACGGCTCATTTTCAATAAGCGCCCAAACAATATATTTTTACTGATAATTACAGGGAGACTCAATAAAGTTAGTTTCAAATAGAAGAAGTAAACATAATTATAAACAAAGAAAACATAATTATTTATATTAAAAACGCTTAGAAAAATCGAAGTGCTTTGCACTGAGTGCAAGTTGTTGAAGTCAGTACAGTACTTAAATACTTTTTTTTATTATAAAACGTGCAAACACGTCTTGAGCTCAACGATTTCTGCTTTTAAATTCATCTTCCAGACGTTTTGATTACAAGTATTTTAGTACATCAAAGAAATATATTAAAAAGGACAGTGCTGCCATCTGAATAACAGTTTTACTGACTAGTCAACTGATAACAGTGTTACTTACTGTTAGATAACATTTTGTTCTCCCGCCTACCACCTCAGGGATAGGTAAGTAGTGGCTGAAAAAGACGCTAC
>DWEI01003984.1:0-12163 GCA_018245875.1 Mysoria ambigua | reverse complement strand
GTTCGACCCGGGAATCGAACCCGGGACCTCTCGATCGGCAGTCGCATCTGCAACCAACACGACCAACGAGGCAGTCGGGTTGGTTGCAGATTTTAAAAAAATACGAATTAAGTTCGCCCTATGTTATAACTTTTAAAAATATGTTACAGTAAAAAGAAAATATGTTAAATATATTTTGTTTTGTATACAGGTGCTCCTGGCGGAGGAGCGCACGCTGGAGCCGCGGCTGGGCAGCCGGTCGAGTTCAACCATGCTATCGAATATGTAAACAAAATAAAGGTATGTAACACAATATTGCGGCTTCTGTTTACTCGAAAACTAGACATGGAAGTATAGTACTGTCTCTTTGAGAAAGTGATGTTGTGTGTCTCATGTACGATATCGACGCTTCTATCGTTCCACTGTTGGAACATGGGGCTCCTCTCAGCATGACATCTCAGCAACAATAATTTTACATATTCATCATTTAGATCCTAATCCAACAATAATACCAATCGATTATCTCATTCAATAGTACATTACATAAGTAATGAAGAGATTAATAACTTTTAAACGTGTCCGTCACAGTCCCGGTTCTCCAGGCAGCCGGACAAGTACAAGCGTTTCTTGGAGATTCTGCACGCCTACCAGCGCGGGCATCGCGACGTGAAGGAGCCACAGGCCAAGCAGCAAACCGAACAAGAAGTTTATTCTCAGGTAGCCAATCTAATCTTCACTGTATCATGTGGGTTAAGCCGCTGCTGGGTTAATTTTCACTTGTTTGTTATTTTGTTGTAACACATGCAAGTGAATATAAAATTGTTATATTTTTTACCAACAGGTAGCTAAACTGTTTGAGAACCAAGACGATCTCCTGGCGGAATTTGGACAGTTCCTGCCTGATGCCAAAGCGGTGACGAAACCCACTCATATCCCCACTCACACCAGATCGCCACCACCCCAGGTAAGATTGTTTGCTATTATTTTTTAGTAATGTCTCATTATTGTCTCAGTATTGTCTGTATTTTACTATGGCATTTTAGCCATACCTTGCATTGTTTGTAAACAGTTGGTCTATCATAAAAATATACTACTTGAAGGTTATGTCTCAATACCTGCTATGTCTCAATATCAAAGAAAATTGCGGCATTTTGACAATGATATCTGGTTGATATTAGATTGAGTGCACATGGGCTCTTGCAGGTGGTCCGTCCAGAAGCAGAAGCTGACCGCGCCGAACGCCCCGAGCGGCCGGAGCGCAGCGACAGGCCCGAGCGGTTCGCCAGCGCCACGCCGCCGCCCCACGCGCCGCACCTCGCGCTCATACATCATGCGCCGGTATGATATTCATTTCATGTATGCGCCGGTATGGAATTCATGTATCATCTGTGCTATTCCAAAATTTATAATTCATTAAATTCTCTTCCTTGTACTTCTTTTCTACAAATCCTTTCACTTGTTTTCGCCTTTCATTACTGTCTTCGTAACTATTTGTTATTTAAAGCCCTGTTACAGTCATATATTTTATCTCCTATTATAAAATCATTGTTTAATTTAATTGTTCATGTACAGCGATATGAGTATGGTTACAAATAAAAATGTTAACTAATTTGCATTGCTAGATTCCGAAGCACACAACCTCCAGTAACGTGACAGCTTCACCTGCTCAGCATCATCATTTGAAGAGGTCTCCCAGTTTCACTTCATCAAGCCAAATAAGTAAGTATATTTCTAATTACTACAATTTCTATAATGAGAACGTTTTTATTAACTCTGTCACTTATACTAAGTTACATCTAAAAAAAAAATCTTATTTCTGGGTTTACTTTACTTTTGTTACTACTATTTTCAAAACATAAATGTTAGAATGCATCATTTTTTATTAGAGATTTGAATTGAATTAACCCAATTTCACTAAAATTGGTTCAATTTAAAATTCGACTTAACCGATATATAGATATAACGATTATATTGTATATGGATGCAACGGTAATAATTAATTGTGGCGATTCATCTATTCTTTAGGTGGCGGTGCGCCGCCGGCCAAGAAGGCGCGCGCAGTGACGAGCGCGGGCGGCGGCGCGGCGGCGGGCGCGCTGCGCGACGTGTCGTACGCCGAGGCGGCCAAGCTGGCCACCGCGCACGACTACAACTTCTTCGACCGCGCGAGGAAGGCGCTCAGGTCGCAGCACGTCTATGATAACTTCCTAAGGTTTGTGGCTTCTTCTGCTTTTCTCACTTCGTAATTCTTATATCGATTGTTTAATAGCGTAATGGCATTTGATTACCTCTTTGACGGATAATAGCAGAAAATTTAAAATATAATGGTGATTACTTGTTATGCGGAAAAGCAAATCTATGAAGACACGATTCAAGATGAAAGTCTAAATTGATCCAACTGAAGTCTCAGTACTCTATTCATATTTTCATACCTGGCGTATACGGATGCTTTCGATGATATTCAAGATTTTATAACTAAGAAAAATTGTTCCCTATCTTGATGTCTAATTAACATACAATTCCCTGCAGATGTCTGCTGCTGTTTACCAACGAGATAATCTCATCGTCGGAGCTGGTGTGTGTGACGGGTCCGTTCCTCTGCCGTCATCCGGAGCTACAGAAGTGGCTACATGACTTCGTCGGGCCCGCGTCGCCACCGCACACGCCCACCGCTGCGCCGGTGGCCGCGCCCGCTCCGACACCGACACCCAACCACAACGCTGCGCATACGCCCGCGCACACGCATCAGAGTAAGATCACCATTGATATATCATTGAACGACCTGCCGCTATTGAAACCCTTAGAAAATAAGCTCTCTCTAGGCACGTTCATGGCATTTTTAATCTTACACAACAATTTTTTTCAATACATTGACAGTCAAAAGACATAAAAAGCATAATCCGTTGTGTGCTAAAAAGATTTTTCTATTTTAGGCTACAACAACAACTTCAGTAGCAATACCAACTCCCTACTGGGTTACGAACGGGAACGCCTTAACTCCAACACGAAGGTTCGGTACGAGCCCCTGGGCTCGCTGGGGGCGCAGCTGCGGCACGACCGGCCGCAAGGGGATGCTGCGCTCGACATAGGTAAGTTAAACCATTTTAATCTGACATAAGTTGGCAAACATCGGTCATAGAGCTTAGTGTTGTACAATGAAACCTGATACAAACGAAGATTATTTTTTACGATTTTCCAATGAAAATTGTCTGGTAAAGTAATTTTCCGTAAATCTTTCGTTATGATTTACGATAGGTAAATAAACTAAAGTCTATCAGTTCTAATGGAAGTGTTTCACCATTCAGTGATGAATAACCAATCACTAAATTGTCAAACATGAACTTGATACATAGTTAAAGGAGTACCCCAATATTTCAAGGACCTACATACTATGTGAAACTTTTTTTCCTTTACACAGATCTAACGACGTGCAAGCGCCTAGGGACGTCATATTGCGCTTTGCCGCGTGAAGCCGCTTCGAGGTCTTGTTCCGGAAGAACTCCACTATGCAAGGAGGTATTCGTTATTTCGTATTTTTTTACTAACAGGTTTCGAACATAGTTATACTAAATATTTGTATAATTTATAATTTTTCTCTTGATCATGATATAAATATATTACAAGTGACTATATATTTCGATTCAGTGATATGCCAAGAAAATGTGTTAATTCGATCATAATGTTGCAGGTGTTAAATGATACCTGGGTGTCATTTCCAACGTGGAGTGAGGACTCTACTTTTGTAACGTCACGTAAAACCCAGTATGAGGAGTACATTTACCGCTGTGAGGACGAGAGGTTCGAGGTGAGTGTCCTTTGTACAACAAGATCTGTGAATCTTACATAAAGTATGGATGCTCAATTGATTTCAATTTATACTTCTAAATGTCAACTGTGAATTGAAATGTTCAAGTGTCCCTTTGCCGGTAGCTGGACGTGGTGATAGAGACGAACGCGGCGACCATCCGCGTGCTGGAGGGCGTTCAGAAGAAGCTGGCGCGCATGACGGCGGACGACGCCGCCAAGTACCGGCTGGACGACTGCCTGGGCGGCCACTCGCCCACCATCCACCAGCGCGCGCTGCGCCGCATCTACGGTGACAAGGTGGTACGAGCCGCTTGCGATCTAGGCATGCGCGTAGCCGGCTACCACAGATCGCTCCGTCCTCCTCTGCCCCTACTCGTTTTGGTTAGGAGAATGACATTGGTTTCTTCAAGGAGAGCGCAAAGAGAGCTCACCTTAAAGCTCCGATCTTGGAAATGTTGTTAGGTGTCACAAAACTTAGGTAAACACCACCATATGGCCCAGTTGTCAGGTTGCTAGACTAAATATTTCGCTGCTTACAGGCTAATATAAAATCTTTTTCTCGAAATAGCTGTTTTTGTAATTCGTAAGACGTCGTCAATGACTGCGGAACTTCCAAGGCGATAGTTGATCTAATTCAGTTTGATTTTTTAAACCTGTAGATGTTGTATAGAGATTGTTTGGATCATAGTACAAGTCTAGCGAGCACCTAGTAGGAAGTAAATATATATATGATACTTGTTTGTGTGTATGAGCTATAAATCTTTTCGCTTGCATTAAATTTGCAGTATCAAAGTTGCAGGTTTAATAACCTGCAAATAACCTAATAAATGGAAACCTTTAATTTATTGGTGAATCATCACCATATTTAAAGCTATACTTGGATTGTTAATTTAATTTGATTTTTTTGCAACAGTTTGACATCGACATATGAGGAACATGTAATGTTTATTGTGTACATATTAGACTCTATGCTCTTGTGCACATTGATAACATATTGATAACATTAATGAAGTAGGTTTCTTTTTAAGTTTTTGCAGTACACATGTAGTAAGTGATATGTCATTTAATTTATACAGATTGGGGATAATATTGCTTATAAAAGGTCAGAATAAAATTTCAAAGCTTCAAAACACAAATTTGTGGTTGTAACTTTATTTTAATTTGTGTAGTATGCTATTTTTTTCTGAGTTCAAAATCTGAATAGGGTAACAAATCATATCACAGCTTTGCGAGATGATCATACTAGTGTACTGTTGTGTTACTCCATCATGTGCTAAGCTTAGTCTGAGTTTGAACTGAAATATTCTGTACTGCACTAGGTATTCCGACGGTTATATGAACTAGTATTCAACACTGCCATTTAAAGTCTGAAAATTATGTGGTAGGTGATATTGAGTATTATTCATTCAGTCTTGTTGTATATGGTATGATTTGATTTAGATTGAGAAAGGGAATCGTAAGTGTGAGCCGACTGTTTTTAGTTAACTAATTCGAGTGTGGCACTTTAGCAAATTGGTTTTAATGCTATGTACATTAGTTCAGTTTTCTGTCGGTACTATTGTTTCTCACCAAGCTTCTTTGTAGTGTTTTGTAGTTATTATTGACTTATATTTGTTATTGGGTAGACGGATAGCATGCCTATGATATTATATTATAATAATGCCAATGTAACTATTAATTAATAGCATAAGCCACTTTAATCATATGATGTTATTGTATGTTTATTTATTTGTATGTATTATTTAGATGCTTTGCGCTATATATTTTGAGTAGTTATACATAACATTGTCATGATATGATGTTTGCTGGAGAGGTAATTTAGTGATTTGGTTTGTGTTCATTGCACTCTATAAGTAACATTTAAACAATCCTGGGATCAAAGAAAACCAGCGTGCTGCTAGGGTTGGTGGAATTCTTGGGCACATAGATTTAAAGAATTCAATCTTTGATGCTACCTACCATCAATGCCTAGAGGTTGGAGGTTACTGCAGTGAGCAACACCATCCAAAAAGCAATGACCCGCACTCAGTTACCTTATTTAACTCAATAATGAGAGTGTAATTACAACCACTGTTTATGTAACACATTGGTTTGTTTGACAGGCTGTGGACATAATCGCGGGCCTGAAGAAGAACCCCGCGGTGGCGGTGCCCGTGGTGCTGCGGCGGCTCAAGGCCAAGGAGGACGAGTGGAGAGAGGCGCAAAAGGTAAAACGTCCAAAAGTGATGATCTATAGAGTGCCTATTCATTGAAAATGTTTTATTTGAAAGAAATAATCACATCTCATCATTGTATGTACTATTTTGAATGTCACTGTAGTAGCTTTATTGAGTGTGCTATTATAATTGTGGGACTTTATCGAACTTAAAAATTCTTATATTACTGTATTATTACTAATCGCTGAAGAGGTGGGCAGAGTAATGTACACTCCTACGTTTACTTTCCACTTTGGAATAAGAGTAACATTACGACATTATGGTCTTCCAAATAACTGCCTTATTTATACTGTCTTATACTCTAAGATTTTTTGGATATAGCACCAAATAGTCATTTGTTTCAGGCTAATTCTGTGCAATGTTAGCTTGTTGAGGACTGTAAATGATCAAATAAACAATGTTTAAACAACGTTTTTACAGTCCCAAACCATACTTATTTAGTTACATTAAAGCAAAAATGATTCCTTACTGTGCCTAGAAAATTAAAATGTTCAAAATTAGGGAATTAAAAGAGAAATGAAGAAAAATAGACTTTCTGGTTTTGTTTTTAGTACTTTACATAATACAACTAATTGTTTTTAATATCCATTACTTATTTCTTTCCAGGGCTTTAATAAGCAATGGCGTGAACAAAACGAAAAATATTATCTGAAGTCACTCGACCATCAGGGTATCAACTTTAAGCAGAACGATCTCAAGGCAATGCGTTCTAAATCGCTTTTCAATGAGGTGGAGAGTGCTTATGCTGCGCGCAGGCCCGGCCCTCACTTGGTGGTAGACTATGGAATGACAAGTCGGCAGGAAGGTTTGTTATTGATCTTTTAGTTCTTATTATTACTATGAGCTGCATGTCTTTCACCGATTAAGAATAGCACTGAGTCTCAAATATTTGTATACTTTACTTACTGTACACTTAGTACATGTGTTACCAACAGATGTCATAAACCAAGATGATAATTGCATATAGTGTTTGCAGGCATTGACGAATGAGATATGATATGCATACCATGTAGCGGTGTATAGATGTAAGCATACACAAAGTTAACTGTAATTTGTTCAACAGCTATCAAAATAGTTCGCGACGCGGCTGAGCTGCTGATCCATCACGCGAGACGACAGACTGGTATCGGAAAGGCTGAGAAGCGGCGCATCAAGCAATTGCTTAGACATTTTTTGCCTGACCTACTGGCTCACCCGCGCCAGCCTCTCTCTGACGATGAAAGGGATGAAGGTAAGACGGGTCGTTGACGATCATGGTGCACTCTATCCGATGTAATGTTCACATTTTCAGCTTATTCAGTATCATATAACATAGACATCTTCCATGGAATGTATAATATTATTGGCGTAAAGTGTGTGTTCTGCACTTTTCTGAATACTTTTCCTGGGAAATACAAGTCTAGTGTTATGTTACGTTGAGACAATGATGACACACATGTGATGTGCTTTGCCAGAGTGACTGTGGTGATACAGCACATGCTGCCTTCCTGCCGATGTCTCGTGTCATGATAAAATGTTTCTGTAGCTTCAAGAAGTGGGTAGATTTTTCTTTTAATGTAGATATAAAATATTGCCATGATTAAAATGTTGAAGTATTCAAGTGTAATGTATAGTAGTAAGACCCCTTGTAAATTATTTCAATTATTCATAGTTGCAATATTTTTTCACAGAAGACAAAGATGAACCGACCAGTCCTGTTAGTCCATCAATTGAGGCTGGATCAGATGACAAAAATCCCTCAGTGAAGCAGGAGAAACACGAGGTGAATACAGTACTTATATTTGTATTTAGGATCCATATAAAAAGTATACTAGTATTAATTCAGATAGACTAAAACCACAGACCAAACTTGTTATTAGCATTCTTTAGAGAATTCTTGACTCTAGGGAGTGTACAAGTATTGCATAATACAATTTTTTTTATAAATCTAGGATGTGTCACATTGCATGTTAGAAATCTCTTATCAATTTATTATTTCTGCAAATAAAGATATTTTAGGGATTTACCTGTATTGTACTCAACTTATTTGGGACATTTTAGATAAAAATGTTCGCTTGGGATGTTTAGGGAGGTTACCTCATAATGGAATGACAATAATTATTTTCATATTTCTATATAGGAACTGTTGTTACAGTAAATTCAATGATGTCACTGTGCAATACGTCGGCTGTACATGATGGTAATGTGAATAGTCATTGTTACAGTCATCCGAGTCTGACAACAACTCTGACAGGGGAGGACGCAACAACAAGACTGACAAAGAGAACAAGCCCAAGAACAACAACAACACCGATGCTAAAGGTTTGCACAGTTGCTTATTAATAACTTTGGACAGGCCCCTCGGTGCAGAGGTGGTCTATTTTTGCATAACCTACATAAAATGTTAAACACATAAAATACACGCTGAATCAAAAAAATATCCATATCGATTCAGTTTTGGTGATATTAAAGAGGTTCATCTGTTTATACTTGAATAAAATATATCTTACACTGATGCCTAACTTACCGTAGATTCTTATAATATAATATTTTGTACCTTAGTGGAGAGCAACAATGCGACAATCAAACGCAGTAGCAGCAATGAGGACGGCAGTGTTAAGCTGGAGATGAAGGCGGAACAGGATATTGAAGACAACCTAAGGGATCACCCGCCTAATGTAAGTAATTTTGCTTGATGTCTTCATACAGGCAGTGTGGCTACTTACATTTATTTACATAATACTTGGAGTATTCAATTTAATTGCTACATACATCCAGTAATAGTATATATTATACAAAATGAATTTTTCGCGACATGTCAAGAGATTGTTCCTGAATCTTTTTGGTACTATCAGACAGGACATAAGAGGCGACTAAACCGGTGCTGGCAGATCGTAGAACGGCGCGGTTTGTCTAACCAGAGCTAAATGCCCTGCTCGTAAAGCTTTGCTCTGCAATCCCCAAATAATGTTCCCAGCGGGTAGATCATAGGCACTCCTCAGGGGAAGCCTATGTCACTGAACTTCAATAGGTTGATGAAGATGTATCGTGTAATATTTGCGTAACTAAAACAAACACGCGTGTCCTGCGCGCGCAGGAGGCGCGCTTCGTGTGCACGTCGTCGTGGTACCTGTTCCTGCGGCTGCACGGCACGCTGTGCGCGCGTCTGGGCGCGGCGCGGCGCGCGGCGCTGGCGCTGGCGGCCGGCGACAGCGCGCAGCCGCCGCGCCCGCCGCCCGTCGCGCAGGCGCTGCGCCTGCGCCCCACCAGTACGTGCCCTATCGCACTCTGTTTTTTTAAGTATTGTAAATACTTGTCAGCCTGTCTCTGTGGTAATTTGAATGAAAATGATAATTTTAATGTTTACTATCCCCTATTAACAAAATTGCATATTAAGAATAGCCAAATATAGTTCAATGTAAAATCTACGCAATACTCTATTTGCTTCAAGAAATTATTTGCATTGGCCGAAAAAAGCGATTAAACTGCTGAATCCCACAATAGTGTGCTATAGCGGTCGGAGTAAAACTCCAGTGCTGTACGACATCCAAGCCTTCCAAATGTAGCTCGTTGGTAGTGTTGGTTGCAAGTGCAAGGGCAATACAACATTTCTAATTTAGATACTCTAGTAGTTGTTTTGACCCTGGATATGGGCGCGGTGTGTGGTAACAGGCTGTCCGCCTATTCCACAGTAGGACATAAACGTAACTGGTGAAATATGAGAATGTTCTGCATTCCTCTGCCTACCTGTTCAGGGATTACAGGCGTAAAGTTACGTTTATGTTACGCCAAATATTTTAAAAACATCGATTCCTTTCGTTTTTATTTCATTTAATTTTATTCTGTTTGAGAGTTGTGCTCCCTAACGTCGCCTATCTAAAGGTAATCAGTAAAATATTATTTACGTTAGTTGCCGCTTCCAGCGCTCATGTTGTCGTAGTAATGAAATGGACAATGCAATCGCAATTGACATAAAGATAGTTTAATTCTAGACCCTTCTTTAACATAGCCTAGGAAAAAAAATAGTAATTGCATATGATATATACATAGATAAGAGACTATGATGACACACATGCGATGTGCGTTGGCAGAATACATACTGTGGTGATACAAGCATGCTGCCTTCCTGCTGATGTCTCTGTGCTTAACCACTTTTATACCGATTGTTACATTAAACAGTATGTCACCTCCCACAAGTTAGTGGCTAGCTGTTATTTCATATTCAATTCAGGAGTATGTCATGGCTATACAAAATCACGAATCAGTTGTGGATTGTAAAAGGATGTTACTGGATATGCATGTAAATGAAACGATATAGAAAATTACTGAGCTCAGTTCTACTTCTCAATCCAAATCATAAAGTTGAAAATACGTTTTCGCTTGAAAATAAACAATAGTTTTGCCTCTATAGACTTACCGGCCGACGCGTCGTCGCCGGCGCAGTACTACAGCGCTCTCCTGGAGCTGGTGAAGGGGGTGCTGGACGGCAACACTGAGCCCTCCGCTTACGAGGACGCGGCTCGCGAGATGCTGGGCATCAAAGCCTACCCAGCCTACACGCTGGACAAGCTGGTGTCTATCGCCGTGCGACAGGTAAATAAACAATGCATACATTCCTAAATACAGGGGCGAAAGTATTCTATAGTCCGTGATAGTTATAAATGGTGTGTGCTATATGGTATATGTAATACATAGAAAAGCACAGCAATATTAGTATATATTATAGTTGTCTGTAACCATGTTAAAGAGTGTAAATATACCGCGCTGTGAATTGTTGTTTAAGGAGACCGTGATGATTGACATGTGATGTGCTTCAACAGATTGTCTGTGTTGATACACACATGCTGCCTTCCTACTGATGTCTCCGTTAAAGACTTCTTTATGTAGCGATCGTCATCATGCCCCTCTACATACATGCACTATTCTAATTTGTATTACAAAATAATAAGTGAAAACATTTAACATATTTCGTGTACGTTTCGTATGTTGAACCATTTTATCACTTCCGTTCTCAAGCAGTACAAGTGCAAAGGTTCACGTAATTCTCCCTGGAGCTACGAGTCGTGTCTTGCCAATCTTGTGTATATAATGAGTGCGAGCGTGGCTGACGCGGTGTTTGTGCGCGTGTGCAGCTGCAGCACTGCGTGTCGGAGCCGTGGTCGTGGCGCGCGGCCGAGCTGGCGGCGCGCGGCGGCATGCGCGGCTCGCTGGCGTACGTGCGCCGCGCCGCGCGCTACCTGCGCCGCGACCACACCGCCTTCCTCGTCAAACTGGTGCGTCCCTGTCTCCGCGTTGTTATAGCGCGTGCATTATACATAAATACTTATCAGCCTTCTCGTTACCATAAGACGAGTTATTTAGACTTTTACTCTGGGGTCGGATGCTCAGTGTGATGATATACCCAGATGAGTAATACTGGCACTCCATTATAATTTACATCTTGTAAAGTAGAGAGTGGCCTTATTGAGATATTCCGGGAAGTAATCGACACTCCTTGCTGTTGAGATCGACAACAATGGCAGTAGGTAGAAAACCAACTAGACATCTCGTACTTGCCTTGTAATAAATGCCCCAACCAGACATTTATTGTATTATGTCACCATGGTAAAGACGTGTGTCATGAAATATTTGATACTCTTACAACTCACCACCACACGACCTAGTGTGAAAATATTATGTAAACATGCGAATTCAGCCAGTGTAATGTGTGTATGTTCCTTTTAAAATCGTCAGTACGGCGGTGACGAGTGCAAAGTGACGTTCGAGCTGCTGGAGGGCGCCAGCGAGGGCCGCGCGTCGCCGCATCACAACAACGACGGCTCCAGGAACTCGCCGACGAACAACGGCCAGGTGCGCGGTAACCGCTACTCGGTTGTTTTGAACGCAGACCGCACGTACAATACAATCATGTTGTGCTGAATGTTTGTTGATATTGGCAATTTATACATCACTGGTCTTACTCGATCCGACATATACATATCATCACACACCTGTCTGTGCTTTGTCTTAAACGTTTGCGACGTATGAATTGTATATTTTTTATAAAAACCAATTTTGATGTTTATGAAAAGGAATAATACTTTTGTTTTGAAATTGAACTGAGACTTTATTTACTCATACAGGACTTGTTTATATAAAAAAGTAACTTCACGCCTGTGATCCACGAAGGGGTAGGCAGAGGA
>DWEI01003983.1:0-12165 GCA_018245875.1 Mysoria ambigua | reverse complement strand
GAATTATACAAAAGTAGATAATTTAAATCATAGGTTAAAGTAATACCTAGTGTGAAATTAAAATTTATAACTTCGGCATGCTATAATAATATACGCTTATACAATGTTATACACATGTATTACTTAATTTATAGCTTTAAATAGATACTAATCTCGCTTCTATCATTTCTCTGCATCGATGCTTAAAGCATTTATGTAGGTATATTTTTTTTACTGCTAGTTTAAATGTGATGTTTTTCAACAATAGACCGCACGATGACATTTTTGTAAATATTTTATTGTTTTTATAAACATAATCTATTTTATATATTGTAATTATTTTATAATATTATTAATTTTTGCTGTCCGGCTACCGGAACGAGGTGGCAAGAGTAATAATAATAAGTGAAATAGATTTATTTATATCTTTACGCCGATAGAAAACACCTTAGCCCATACTCGTAATAATACACCAACAATAAGCAACGTCTGCTATAAAGGTGTGCACCAATTGAATCGATCAATAAAAAGGCGGTAAAATTTCAACTACTGAATTTGAACCAGACCGACAGACAAAAAGTACCAACAATCACGGTAAGCTAAATGAAACTGTCAATCTGTGAGCTAAATAGAACTTGTCAATCTGTTGTGCGACCCGTTACCGACCATGCTGGGTGAGTTACAGCAACAGCAAGTTACAGATACAACAATATTATACATTATACGTTTTGTTTTTTGGAAAATAAATTAGTCGTTTTAATTATTGGATCTACGCTGTTTTTCTGAATGTGAAGCTGACAGTTATAGACAATATTGACCATTATATTATTATACACTATGTTCAAATTCAAATTTTTTTATTCATTATGAGGTACGCACATACACTCAATGAAGGTCATATTTTAGTCATTGTACTTCGGCTTTATGCGCCCCTCAGGCTATAGTAGACGGGCAGAAAAAAGCCGGAGAAAGAAACTCCCAGCACTCCTTTAAACCACAAAATTAATTAAAGCCAGCCATGTTGCAGTATGACTACAGTCCGATAATAATCACACGTGACAGCTAACGTATGTGTTAATATCAGCCTAGTAATGTTTCGGAGTCTAGATATATGTCCGGTGCATGGCAATATGCTCACCACCTATTCCATAGAGAGACGTAAGTCTAACTGGTGAATCATGGGCATATTCTGCATTCCTCTGCATATCCCTTCGGGGATTACAGGCGTGAAGTTACGTTAATTTTATTTTTATGAACACTAATAGTTATTCAGATTTTCGTCCTTTGAAAGAATTATCTATATTTACTTTAAAAAAATATATTATATATATTTAAGATGTGATATTTCTCATGTCGATGTATACATATGCATACTCGATATATGTTTACTTAGTTATACCAACATCTATTTTATAATGTTACGTTTTATATACAATAAATAACTAATCGATTTTTTTCATAATTGCTGATGCTCCGATTTATGAGGTGTATATAGTTTAAAAAATTTATTTATATATAACAATGTTTGTGATTCAATGTACGTTCTACAATGTTTTCTTAGAATTCTTATAGCATTAAGATTTTTCAAAGATTGCGACGAAACCAATTTGTATTAGACAGATAAAATTTATAAACGTGTTTGTATAAAAAGTGAGCAAAATATTTGTGTGTAAAAATTTTATATTTTCATCGTCCACATTTTGTCTTAGTCACTTAAAAAGTCTAAGAAATATTTTATTGTTTCCAAATAGGATCTGGGACTTACATTAGATTGTATTGAAATTTGAAAAATTGTAATAATTTTTCTGTCCTTATCCAAATCAAATACGCACGTTTATTTTTGTGAAACCGAATTTGTGGAACCCTATTAAAACACCATAATCTTAATATTGTTAAGATGTTATAATTAAGTTACATATTAAATATTATCCTGGCCCTTTCATCGTTCCACTGTTGGAACACGGGTCTCGTCTCATAATGAGCGGGTTAAGACCATAGTGGGCCACGCTGGCCAAGTACGGGTTGGTACACTTCATACTTCTTAGAACAGAACAATTTTTTTTGAAAACTCATATGTGTGCAGGTTTCTTCACGATGTTTTCCTTCATCGTTATAGCATTCAAGTGATATTAAACTTAAAATGCATATTTTTAAGAGATGCGCGTTAGGATTTGAATCTGGTCTCCCGGAGTGAGAGGGCGAATTTCAAACCACTAGGCTATCACTGCTTAATATCTTACGTATTGAGCCTAAATTGAAGTATCTCAGTTTTTTATATATGTATAGCCTTTAACATTTAAGTTTACGCTCTTTGTACATTTCTTTGTTATACAAATATAATAAAATTATTTATTATTTCGTAAAACACCCACCGTTAGCATTTTCTGCTTTAATAAGCCTTTTTTTATAGTTTTATTTTTATTCAATTTTTAAAGTTTTATTACATTCAGCCAACATATTTTTATATCTATATGATAAGAATTTGGAAATTTTATTCGTATTAAAATAAAATATTGTGTTTCGATTGTAAGTCCGTGCTATATACTGGTATATTCAGGGGCGTGTCTTATGTGATGTGCATTATTAATAATAACAAATAGAAAATAATCATTTAAGTTATCATAACGATTAAAAGTTATTGTAATAGCTACATTGAAGTATTAAATAGTGTCATTTATTCGTTGTCCACTTTTACTTTGTTGTCGTCTATCGCACCGACATGCACAAAATTATCTTTCATGGAATTTAAATGAGTATATTTCTATTTTTTTTTAATAAGCCATAATAACCGTATAACGAATTATTTTATTATATTTGTTTCGTTATGTAACAATTTGCCCAATTTAATGCACATCACATTGTACACAGCATACTTAGTGTTACAACATCGGTAAGAGCACGCAACTTGTACAACTGATCGATCGCATGTGGATGTATATTTACTCTGCAGTAAACACCACTTCATTGATATCTTTGTTTTATTTTCATCGCTTCGAACACTTAATTTAAATGTTAGTATCACATTTATTGTATCGCAAATATAAACCGTAACTATTAATGTATATGTATAGTATAAATAATAACAAAAAAAAATTCAATTGACGGTTTTACTAAAAAAAACTAAATGAAAAGATTACATTAAAAATAAAAATAATAACGATATAGAAAAATTTCTAAGAGCTATCGATCGATCAAAGGTAAAAATTTTACAAGCTAAATAAAAGCGTTTATAAATAAAACAACATTTTAAAAGTTCATTTATTACAACAGATAGCATTACAATGTCCCAAAAACAAAACAATGACTATATAATATTCGAGCATTGACCCATTACCGAGTTATACAAAAATAAACTATACAAGGGATGTACAAGATCCATGCTACAGTGCAAACTGATGATTGTACAGCTAATTAACAAAGCGTTCGTGAAACAACGAACTGCAGGTTGGCTAACGATGCACCCTTCCGAGGGCGGTTTATTTTAAAATTCATATAAACTCTGCTATACTTCGAAGGAATGTTCAATGTTTTTGCATTACAGAGTTGGACAGTGCAACATTTTTTTAATTGATATTAGTGAAAAAAAAACACTCGTTGAGCTGTTCAATATCAGCGCTGTCCTTTGCTCATTTTCCAAGAATACCCAGTAACCTATTCTACACCCAAAAGGTTTGTTGTCTATGAAATATGTCAGCCCAACACAATAACAAATATTATACAACTAATTAACTCCGTTATATTTGGCAATCAATTTTAAGATAATACACAAAAAAACAATGGCCGCCGACGCAGACAGACATTTACACGTTACACGCATAAATGTTTATAACGCGTTTTAATAGACTACTCGCTGATATAAAGTTACGAGATTTCACCGCATTGTCGAGCATAGGTACACACTAGCAGGAAGCAAATATAGGACGAATTTAACTGATTTAATTAGGTGATTACTACAATGAATCAAACAACGAAACATTATATAAAAAATAGTGTCTGGGCGACCTTCGATAATGATTTTAGTTGAGTTAAGAGGGTATCACATAAAAACAAGAATGATTAGCCGTACAAACATGATTTAATAAGATAATGATAATGTCCTTAATGAATACATCTGTAATATTCTCACGGACCCTCATCCCTTCACATCAGATACGCATTAGCCCGTCCGGTGGCCCAGTGTGAATGTCACATACATATACGTTTATTTTGTCATACACTTTTAGCGAAATCAAACCGGCACAAGTCAAACATCTTGACCGTCATTTTGTGCGACAATAGTGATGTGTAAAATTTAAGTAAATTATTATTTGTTAATTACATATTATATAAAAAGTTTTTACGATTGAGCGATAATGGCACGAGAGAAACCATAGACATTAGACATAGTAAATAAACATACGTTATCTTTTAATACATAATGGACGATACAGTAAATATAATACAGAACGTTGGGACATTAAAAATGTTGAATTCATCTAGTCGAAATATTTACATTGCTTGAACACCGATAAGTAACTAGGACTAGCTTTTTTATTGTGCAAAAAGAAATGGAAGATTATAATGTAGAATATTGAAGATAAGATAGAAATATTCAAGATAAAGACGGCACTTTTCCGCCAAGATCTTTATTTAGGTGCAGTTTTGATAAATACAAAATATTTTGATCAATTTCCATTTAATTTAATAGTACGTTTCGTTTTTGTGGTCAAATAACGATCACAATGAAAAATAGGCTCGACTATATTGGCGAAAAATTCGACCGAAATTAATGGCTTAAAATCCGTTATTTTGGCTCGACAATCACATATTGCTTAGAACGCCTTCGAAAAACCAGACCAAAATCATAATCTATTCAATAACAAGGAAAATAAATATCTTTAAGTACTCAACTTTGACTATATAAACACAGGATTTTAAAATATGTTATTATATCGTACAATTTATTCTACAATAGAAATAAACAACATAAAAAACATACTATGCGTTCAAACTAGGAAAAGGAATGACGTTCCTTTTTTCTTATAGTTCATTATTAACAAAGTTTCAGAATGATAAGGGTTAAAGTAACACACACACACAACTTTATTTCGAGCCCTTTAAATATGAAGAAAAAAAATAAAAGAGTTACTTTGATGAACATTTTTGTATTGCACGCTGTAGTTTCAATAAGAACAACTCTTAAGATTTTCGCATGCTGGTAAAAACAGACTGAAGTCATGTGCCTACGTGGGCTTTTTAAAATAAGTGTGAAGGTTTTTCAGCTAGTATTATTTTTCCGACCTATCACAGCCTGCAATTCGCTCAAATTTCATGAATGAATGATGTATAACAGTGTATAACATTCATTCATTATAAGATATCTTATTGAATGAATGCCATTGAATAATATTATTCGTATTTCAATCTTTAAATCTAGAAAATTCATCACCCAAAGTCAATTAGAATCAAGGAGTGAACAAATAAAACAGGAGCCCTTCATAAGCACTGCAATGAATACTATAAGACGATGTTTTTCTAACTCACGAGTGTTGCCGACAGTGAAAAATGATAAAACTATTTTTAATTGTATTTTCAAAACATACAAGAACTTAAATAAAATAGATACAAATAAAAGATATCAAAAATTGTTTTGCCAATGTACTTTTATCTGACAGATGACAAATAATCATTGCCGTTCCTTTGCTCAGTTTGATGGCATTATACAATAGTAATATCTGTCAACATGAAATGGGTATTTTAAAATATTACACTGTACTCCTTTACAATCTCAATAGCATAATTACACGGATTTATGAACAATTTCTCATATTATCTATTTAATTAATAATAAATAATAATAAATTATTAAAATGTGTTATTATTCCATGAAACGTAACAAATGTGACACCACGCCGGCTATCGCTAAAGAGATAGAGGAGTACGACACACTCCCATGTTGACCAGACACGTTCAGGTTCAGCCATCGAATACGACGTGGGTCTATTGCCACGTACAGACTATACATATGCAGACTTCGAGCCGCTACCGAAAGTTACAAGTTAGAAAGTCCCATTAGTACCCTACCTGGAAATCGAATCATTTTGACACGTGCACGTGCAGGTGGCGGACAGAACGTTGGAATAAACACATTGGAGCCAGAGCCGGCTCCGAAAGTTTCTTCCCAACATTGAACAAAAACTAATCAGTATCTTTCGTATCGTTGCGCAATAATAACAAGAATTCTAAAATAAACTATAAATGCATCCTGTATAAAAATCAAACTGAAGTTGTACACTTAGGGATTATGATTAGGAAGAATTGTTGACCATATTTATTATATGGGTTGTGTAATTACAAAGGAATCGTAAATGTCGAATTGAAATTTCGTTGGCAGTGTACCTCTAAAGCGCCTCGTTTTCGAGCAACGTAACGATACAAATATTAATATAATATAGGAAAAAAATATCCATTCATAGCAAATTGAAATTTGAATACATTTACAATCGTATGCGTTAATAATTTGCTATTAATACTTTTATTTATTTTACTTAGACATAGTTCGTATGCGAATAAAAAACGAATCAGCTAGAATCCCTTTTTTATATATGAATAAGCAAATAAGTAGACGACAGTGTCGGGGGGCCACTGCCGTCCATGGACATGTGCAATGTTGGAGAAATAAGGTTGTAGAAACAGGGTTGTACAAAGAGGGTTATAAAATATGCTTGTAGGGATAGGATTATAGAAATAAGGTTGTAGGAATAGGATTACGAAAATAGGGTTGTAGAAATAGTGTCGGAGGTGTAAGGTTGAAGAAATAGGACTACTTTTATCAATTAATTCGCCTAATATGTCAATATCTAATATTGTACACCGCTGTCACTAATAATAATTTATTATTCACTGGAATGATTCTCGACCTATTTAAAACCACAAAATATCATAATTTTAACGAAATAACACAGTGCAACGATTATTACTTGAGTACGCATTGTCCTACACAAATACAAATGCTTTTTGTACATTTAAAACTTTCCATATGTGAAATACATTTAATTTCATGCAATGTCATAGAAAATATTTAATATTGGAATACTATTATTATTATTACATTATATTTTTCGATATATTACATCATATAACAAAATAAAATTATTATTAATCGATTATACAATATCTACTGTAAATGAGCCTCATACCCCTTACCATACAATTCTATAATTGTCTATGCCTTCCAGTACTAACAACCATAGACTAAGATATCCACAGCACCTGGAAAAATTTGATTTTTTAATTTAACAACCTAACATTAACTACAAAAACCATTGAGCACAAAGGATATTTAATAATTTAACTTATACCATGACTTAATCTGCGAGACTGGAGTCTCAGGGGCGATAATTTCAAAATGGTTGTACCACATAATGTTAATCACGTCGGATTAAAAAAATAGTAATTTGACTCGAAAAGTGAACAAAACAAGAAAACAAAAATTGCAAACCATGTTGCAGGCATTTTAAATTTACATAGCACTATCACTAGTATTCAAGATAGTCGTCAAGGTTAAGAAAATATTCATAATTACCATTCAATACGAACGGCTACGTACTGTCGCGCACCGTGGCCGCGGGCCCGTCCGGCTGCTCTTTGTTAGCGTTCTCCTGTAACAAACGTTAAGCACATCGATATTTAACAACCATAGACAAACACACCTACATACGAACAGAACTCGTTGGCTTTATGGTTGCGAGCGTGATTTCTGATCAATGTGTCTCGGATTCGATCTCTGGGTCGACCAACTTTTCGTTAGCTTTTTTCACTTAAATTTCCTACTGATAAGGGGGAGAATTGATATGTACACCTTCGGGTAAATCCAGATCCAGAATCATGAATTCGTCACGCGGGGTGGGAGCGGGACGACACATGTGAGACAGCCTACCCCCTCCCCCACCCTCACCGCCCCTCTCCGCCTCGCGCACGCACCTCGGCGAGCAAGTCGGGCGCGTGTCCGTTCCGCAGGCTCTCGCGCAGCGTGTCGTCCTCGTCGTCGTCCGTGGGCACGTCGTAGAACTCCTCGCTGTCCATTTCCCCGTCCGTGCCTTGTGCAAACCATTAATCATTGGCGATAGTTTCCAGAGGTGCGAATGGGCTGGGCGTATACAACGGACACACTTTTAAATTAACAAGACTACAGACTAAATGAGATTAACTAATATATACATACAATAAAATTGTAACTGATCGCTGTCTGTACATGGCAAATATGTTAAAAAAGTCATAATGGGTTACCTTTATATACGCAAAAAACCCACAACCACGTTCTTGCATTTTGTATGTTTGTACTCGCTAATCTAAGAAATGGCTTATCCGATTTGAATGCATTTTTCAGGATTGTATTATGTGTGGTAGGATTCACTTAATATTTAGTGTTTTTTTTTTCATTCAAATAAGTAAAAAAAATAATAGTTATGTTAATTACTAGAAATAATCCTTTACGCAAAAACTACTGAACAGAATTTGATGAGACTTTGAAGGGTTATAGTTAATACATTAGTGTATACATGGAGTATGATCGAAATCGCAATTTACGCGCACGATGTCGCGTGCACGAACAAAATAGGGAATAAGCGTGAGCTTATTCCCTATTTTGTTCGTAATTGGTCACCCACTGGTGACCATCACTGGCACATACAATAGAGCGGGGATTACACTAGCGAGGACGGAAAAAAATATTTGGACGGTTTGATAATTTTTAACGCAAGTATGAAGTTACATTATTGTTTAAAATATAGTGCTCTCAAAAGATCGATAACAGTAACAGGTATGTGTATATACAGGTTTATATATAGTTGAATTATTAATTTACATTTATTAGTAACTGGCTGGGGTTGGATGTGAAGAGCCGAAGATCGAGCTCAGTGGCTATTTCAATTACAATAGTTTATATTTAAGATAGAAATGTTCCCCGCTTACAGTAAAATTATTTAGAATAAACAAAATGAACAATAAAAATTAGCTGCCAATAATTAGTCGCGACAAAATGATTACAATCACTCACCCAGCACCGACTGGTAGTCAGTGAAGTATTCGGAGTCGGACGCGTAGCTCTGCTCGGGCGCGTCCGCCGCGTCGCCGGCGCGCGCCTCCCGGGGCGCCTCGCGCCGCACGCGACTCTTGTGCTTTGCACGACGCAATTGTCTGCCAAAACGAAATCGTTATTATTTTTCTACATGTCTCTTCCTTCGTCTTTTGCTCGCTCTCCATTTCTTTACTACCTTTTGTACGTTAGAAGGTAGACAGAATCCCCACTCCAAGCACCCTGGCAGCAGCGTAGGTGATGTGAGATATCATGTTCTACGATCCCTAACCACCGTGCCCAGCATGGGGATTATGGGCTTCACTACACAGTGGAGGCCTACATCTAACTGTACACTGGCTGTAGGCTGTAGGCTGTAGGCTGATAATGCCCTCTCGATTAGCAGTCGCACTTGCAAACCAACGTGACAAACGAGCCAGTAATATTTAAATAAATATATATACGTTATATTGTAAAGCTCAAATAATTTAGAATAAAAGTCTTACGTCTCTTTCTGCAGTTCCCTCAGGGCCTCCAAATCGGCCCTCATAGCGGTCACCTGTTTGTCCAGCCGCGCCACCTCACTGACTGGAACAAGACACAATTTAAATAGTCAGGTCAGTTCTGAACACTAATTGGATCCTTGGTAATGATACCCAACTGCAAACACTACAATAACTGATTTATCTAAAAAACAAGGAATTATTTAATCATCATCCAGTGTAAATTTAACATTAAACAAAATTGAGACACCAAAAAGGATGTTTTATAATTCTATAGAACATTGATTTACTGTAGGCTTTGTATAAATAGTGCAGTTTTACTAAGTTGCATAACAATACATGTGTAATCTCCGAAGAGGTTCACAGAGGTCATGTTACACCAGCTACTTTAATTTGCTACTATGAAATAGTGACTCTATTGCCACACATTGGGCACATATCCAGGTTCAAAGGTGTTGCTGAGCTGGGCAGTGTCTGATGTGAGATTTGAATCTAGGACCTCACGACCGGCAGTCATGCTAGCAACCAAAAGAACCAACTAGCCAACCATTGACTTCATAAATATTTTTCATATATTGTACCTAGACATGCATGTTTGATATATGTGAATTAGGTAAGTGTCTATTACGAAGAAAATACCCTAGCATAATTTTAATATTGTATAAGTTTATTTTAGTTTATGAAGATAGTATTAATGAAAACCTACATGGTTTCCAAAGATAGTGATATTTAGAACTTGATCTCAGTCTACCTAATGAGGTACCCCTCATGTAATAATAATAACTAACTAAGATGGTGTAATGAAGCGAAATGAGTCTTTTTTCTATTATTAATAATAATGTATTAATTAAATAATAATAGATCCTGGGTCCTACTTTAAGAGACTGGTGGGGAATGGAGGCCAAGAAAACACACCGAAATAGAACATCTAGTGGCTTAGCCCAACATAATAGGAGAGATCAAATCACAACGTCTCCGCTGGCTCGGTCACGTAGAACGCATGTAGGAGGATCGCAGTGTGCAGAGAGCATATTAGGAACAGCCGACTGGGCGTCGACCAGTCGGACGGCCAAAATATCGCTGGATAGACAGAGTGCTGGCTGACCTGCGTGAGCTTCAAGCCAGAAATTGGTAAGAAGTTGCGCAGGATCGGATGAAGTGGCGAGCTCTCGTGTCGCAGGCCAAGACCCACTTCGGGTCATCGCGCCAACGGTGTAAGTAAGTAATTAAATAATTAATATGTATCAACTATTTTAGCTCTCATAGTTAATTTTTATTTGATCTTTGTTTATATTACAAGCTATGTTAGCAAGTGAATAAATGTTTATTGTATATTTTAGCTTGCAGTGTGCTTTGGCATTGGTGTAAGCATGTTGTGTTTAAATAAATAAATATAAATATGATGGTGTTTAATTATCATGCTATAGAAAAACACAGTATTTGTATTCCAATCGGACAGATGTTTTACAATTATTTTATTGTAAACACATAGGCTTATGAAATGTATTCCAAAAGAATTTTTGATAAAATCTTGTTACTGTGTATTTCAATTTTTTGTTACTACATGCAAGCAATTCAATAATATATAGAATTACTTATAATAACTCATTAATTAAGTCTTCACAGAAATTACTGTGCTTGACTCAACTTTAACAATAAACATTTTATAACTAAAAGAAAGAAATTAAGACTGTAATTAACTGTATGAAACTTCAGTTTTGCATTGTTATGGTCATATGTATAAATTGTAATACTTCAAACATGAACAAGTTTTAATAATAATAATAATATATTTATATTTTAAGAAGAACCTATAATAACAAATATTCCCTATGGACTGGCTTGCCATTTTACTGTCTGTAACTACTCTCACTGAAGTGGAACAATTGAATAAGGACCAAGCCTAATAATGCAATTTTAACAAGTCAACAACCACTATAAAAATCAAAGATTTTTTTAAGTAAGCTGAAACGCCGCCTCCTTACATGGAGACCAAATGTAATAGAGAATACTCGAACATTTGAGTTATATGAATTTAGGCCAACTTAAGTAATAGTATCTCTAAATGTAGTATGACCACCAATGATATGGAACAAATACTTACCCAACATGGCCCTCCTTTTTTCCGCGTAAACTTGTTCATAAATGAATACACCGGCCGCTCCGACGATACCTACAATAGCCGCTCCGACCATCACTCGCGGGGACAAGAAATTGTTTACAGAATTCATCGTGAATATTTAGAAATGTAACATGTGATATATAAAAATATTCAAAAATACTACGTTTAATCTACTTTATTATACTGATAACGATAAGGAACTCTCTAACAATGCAGCATAAAAAATGCAAATGCTTTACAATTATTTATTTGCGTTATTGTGAAACAGGTGTATTAACGGAATAAAAAGATCTAGTCGATTTTATTAAATTAATTTTTAGTAGGAATGTATGGTTCTGCCAGGTCAAATACACCTTCTTGTCGTAATGTAATTTAATGAGAATTTAGTTAATTTAGCATATTTTAGCTAATTTCGGTTTAATTTCAATCATCTAAAATAAACTGTCATGTAAAAATTAAGACTATTATATCTACACAGATAAATAAAATATAATGTCATTGTCAAT